>WYDI02027842.1:0-11335 GCA_009867235.2 Psittacus erithacus
CCAAAACCAGAAACACAGCACTGCACCAGCTACTAAGAAGGAGAAAAATGACTGCTGCTGCTGAACCCAGGACAGGGCCAAATGTTGAAACTCTTACTCATGTTAATTACCTTAGCTCAGACACTGAGAACTTTCTTTTTCAAGCTTCCAGATTATAAAAAGACAATTAATCTACACTGAAATAGTATATCTGGAACCATATTTACTCTGTTTTTAAAGCAGTCTGTGACTTCGAACTGTAGTTTCTTTGGTTCAGGAGATACTATTTTTGTCCTGTCAGAGAATGACTGTCAAAAAATAAGCAACATTTAGCTGATTGCATTCATACGCTTGAGCATGTCAAATGCCTGATGGCAAAAAAGCAATAGCATAAGAGATTCAGTTCAAGTGCCTTGTAGAATTAAAGTAGGTAATGATAGGAATTTTAACTGAACCCATGGGACTTCCTTGCCACATGTCATCATAGATCATTAGATTCTTTAATGATACATAAAAATATCTTTAGCTTTCTGTAGACAACCATAAAGTGTTCCATAAATTATTTAGTAGAAATAAGATATAAATGCTGTAGAAGAAGGATAAAATTAAAGTATTTAAGCCTTCACTTTTCCTGGGTACTTACTTAGTATGTAATTTGTCACAGAGATGACAGTATAGGTAGTTGTCCTGTGGTGATTTAACCCTAAGTGGGCAACTAAGCACCACACAGCTCACTCCCTCCTAGTGACTTGGGGGAGGGAATCAGGGCGTAAAAGTGGGAAAATTCATGGGGTGAGATAAAGGAAGTTTAATACGTAAAGCAAAAGCTGCTTGCACAAGCAAAGCAAAACAAAGAAGTCATTCACCACCTCCCATCAACAGGCAGGTGTTCAGACATATCCAGGAAAACAGGGCTCCAGTAACCAAATAGAGGTTACTTCGGAAAGAAAATGCCATAAGTTTGAGCTTCCCCCTCTTTCCTCTGCCAGCTTTACATGTTGAACATAGCATCATATGGTATGAAATATCCCCTTGGTCAGCTGGGGTCAGCTGTCACAGCTGTGTCCCTTCCCCAGCTTCTTGTGTACCCCCAACCTTCTCACTGATGGGGTGGTGTGAGGATCAGAAAAATCCTTACTCTGTTGTAAGCACTGCTCAGCAATAACTAAAACATCCCTGAATTATTAACACTGTTTCCAGCATTAACCCAAAGCATAGCCCCATACTAGATGCTATGAAGAAAATTAACTCTACCCCAGCCAAAATCATCATAGTCCCAATAATTGAAAAGAAAAAAAAAAAATTGCAGTGAGGATTGATTTTATGTATTCCATGACTGTGCTCTTGTCTCCACAATCTTAGGATCAGGTAAAATATACAGATTGGATCAATCCATCTGCATCCACCTGCCAGCTGAAGAAACTGCCTAGGTTAGAGGTGGTAATAAGAATCCGTCACATGTTTGTTTGCATTAGTACCATTTGTTTACAGTGTATGTACTTGGTGAGCTGAAAGAGCTCAAGCAGCCAAGCAGATTTGTGTTCAGATTTTCTTTCTAGATGGCCAATTCATAGTTCAAATGTCTGGGCTGCTTCTGTGCACAATCAGGCATGAGCTGTTCAAGCACCAATGGCTAATCAGAATGCCAGGTTTCTGGAACAAAAGCAACTTCCCACTCAAGTCTTTTTGCCGGAAGCTTACCCTCCTTCCCCCATTATACACTTAATTTTTTATTATTTTCTTTCAGCCTTCTCTCTGATTACTCAGAACCAGGAGTCACTGCTACATAGTTACTTAGAACTACCAGTCTGGCAGCATCTGGACACCAGAGCAGCAGAGTACTTGACTGATCTATTGACTTTCATTATTGAGCTAAATAAATTCTCATGAATTAAGAGAATATAATTAGGTACAATTTAAAAAAAAAAATCATTTAAAAAATGCTTGTCACAGTTTGCCTGTGAATGATGTGCATAGGCATCATCAGAGGAGTTTTTAAGAACTGTCAGTCAAATTTAAAGAAATTGAGGTACCTCAAAGTTTATCTTTAATAACCCTAACAGTTATCTCTTTGTTACTGTAGGGATTTGTATTTTTTTCTTGAAAACTGGCCCTTGATTCTTTGCTACCAGAGACCATTGTTTTTCTTGTATATCAATTTAAGATCATTAAAACCGCACAAAAAAAACTTTTTCAGAAATTTACCATATTCCACTTTTGGAGCCTGTGATTCCCCAAAATGTACTGTAGGAAAGCACATAATGCTAGTAAACCCCATTAATGAACTGTTTTCAATTTTAGATTCATAAGCAAAATATTCCTTGTTTATGGTAATGCAAATTAAGATGAACCCTCAGATAGGCTTTTTCAGCCTGTGAATGCCAGAACTTAATTGTTAGAGATATGTTCAAATCCAAGGGGATACTTATGTGGCACAAGGACCTCACCTTAACAAGGATTTCAGATATTATCTTTTTTATTCCGTTTGTCAACTTAGAATGATGTCAGAAGACATGTCTGCACAGTGAAATATAGTAGGAAAATTTCTGAGTCAGTAAAGACCTGATATGTATTAATGGCACTGTACAATAACGTCTGGACCAAGTCCTGCCTGAAATCAATGTATTTATCATTATTCATATTGAATATGAAATTGTACTGTATTCTTGCTTTCCCTCTAGATTAAACTTACAGGCTTTAGCACATTGCTGTTCCAGTGTGGCTACAGTGTTTACAGGACTAAATTGTCACATACATTAGGTATTTTTGAATAATTGCAAATGTCTTTGTACTCAGCTGTACAGACGTGCCTAAAGTGTGTACAGATTTAATTTTAGTGCTATTTTTATACACTTTCACATAATGAAGAGTATCATGGCTGCATAACTGCTATCTAATGAAATATTTTTGGTTGAAAAATAATATTGGAACATCTAAAAAAGATCAAACTCCTATGCCAGATGGTGAAACCTGTATCATATAGTTCTCTGTCTAACTGTGGGTTATATTGCAGCTTGGAATAACCTAGCATGCATGTGGCTGGCTGAAACACATCATCTAGAAACACATAAGCAGATATTATTGGGAAGTGGTATAGGAAGAACTACTGAATATTTCTAAAAACATAAAGGTTAAAGCTGTCAGTTATATGCAACAGGTTGACAGCTTCATTAGAATTCTTCAGTGATGTCTTAGAGAAATTTCATCGGTATATCAGAGAGTGAAGGAAAAGTGACTGAATGTGCAGATTTTGGAAAACCCTGTCTAAAGCCTAAGCTGCTGTACTGCAAACAAACTTCTGTCTTCCTGCCAGGATTTAAAAAAGAAATATTTTGGAGAGCTGATCTTCAGTCATTGATGACAGTCTAAATTAATTACAAGGTATTGCAAAATTGCAGAGTGAATCTGTGCCATTTTTGGATTTCAGATTCCATAGCTGCAGCGGATATTAAATTGAGTGTCAGAGCAAAGTAAAGGTGACAGATCCTACATTATGTGAGCTTCAAAATCACGTTGCCTTGTTGGGAACAGGTTGCCCAAAGAAGTCTTAAATGCTCCATCCCTGGCAGTGTTCAAGGCCAGGCTGGACAGAGTCTTGGATGACATGGTCTAGCTTATGGTGTCCCTCCCCATGGCAGGGAGTTGGAACTAAATGATCTTAATGTAATTTCCAACCCTGAACAATCTATGCTTCTATGATTCTATGACATCTTATCTGATTTTCTGGGCCCCATCCTCTGAAATATTCAGAGAAGGACAGGAACTCAAATGTTTTTTAAAAAATCTGATAGATAAAATTGTGAGAATTCTCCAATTATACATGATGTAATATGTTCAGTGTGGAAGAATAAAATCACAGTTTGTAATACTGAGGGGAGTGTCACATTATGATACCAGGTAGTCTACCCGCTTCCCAAGAAAGACAAGACCCTTGTATCCGACCCGTCTACCCTCCCCAGGCAGTTAGCTAAGTCAGAGGATGTTCGCTCAACCTATTCAGGAACCCCACGAGCAGCACATTAGGCCAAATCCCTTATATCAACCATGAAGTTTCTGGAAACTTATGAGACATTTTATTACATATACTCGTGACAGGATACAGATTCAAGATAGCCAGTGATAGGGACTGACTGTGAAAACAGATTTGGTTTGCAATAATATGCAATCAAAACCGATCAGTAATAATACTAAATAGCCAGCAAGATGTTAGTAGGTAAATGCGCGTAACACAGAGCTCTTACCCAGTAGTCGTCCGTACGGGGGGGAGAAGTCCAGCCCATCGACTGATCCTAGATGTTTCAATGGAGGGTTTTTCCCCAAAATCCCCTTTCTCTTTTGCCAATTTATACTATTTCCTTACTTTTAGGTGGAGCTTGCGTTACTCTAGTCATACATACCTTTCATACCTTTGTCAGGATTGGTGTGAATTTTCCTCTCTTCGATTTAAAGGTGTAGGCTGGAAAAATTACAGAGTGCAAGCTTAGTGAGGGGTGGTCGCAGCCTGGAGGCAGGTATCTTTTGAGGTGGAGGTGTGTTTTAGTATTATAATGACATTACAATGAGCAAAGTTCAGCTTCAGGACACGGTTTCACCATCGCTGCTGAGGCAGCAGTTGCGATCCATCTTTCTTGATGGCAACTATGTGGTTATCTTCTTTATTTCTGATAACAGGGATAAGCCGTGGTACTTCCGTACCACTCTACTTCCCATTTGAAGGATTTGCACATTTCTACTGTCCTTGTCTGTTCCAGGCACACTCTGTTCCTGGGAGCAGCAACTGTGTCTCATCTCAAAGCCACTCTAATATTACAGCCTCTGAGCTGAACTTTGCAAAACCATATTTCTCTATTTTCCCCAACCTCAGTTATTTTCCTACAGGGAGATATAAAAAGAAAACACAACTTTCTAATGATGATAATATTTGTATCGTCTAATGAAATTTAGGAAATATTTCTGCCTGTTTTTTGACATGGAGATAGACCAATATGTTAATTCAGATCCATGATATACCATATATGTACACATACTATGACTAGTCATTTATGCAACAGACTGAAAAGACATTGCAGTTTAACACTATTTGAAATGTTCTTTGACAAGCTGTAGCCAAAAATACATGACAACACTATTTAGCACTATTATAGTTAACTTCTAATGGGTATATGAGTAAGTTGTTATTAAGCTTGGAACAGTCCTGGAAAGGTTCTTGGTTACCTAAAATCTTCCACATGAAAAACTAATTTAGGACAGTAGAAGAAAGAAGTTTTGCTGCCTGGTTCAAGTCAGTTTTTGAGGTTGTTTTTTTTTTTCGTAGGAATTGAATACTTATATTGCTCTGAGTTCCCAGGAGTGGCTTGCCTACTCTGTATGGTATTTGGTTCTCTCATTTCAGGAGTAAACATATAACTATATGAAGGCAACCTTAGTATGAAACAGAAATTTTAGCATTGATTGATTGTCACACTATAGTAGTAAAAAAAAAAAAAAAAAAAAAAAATCATAGTAAAGACTTAATTTTTTATTTGAAATATTATGTACATGTAAATGTATACTGAAATAACTGAAGAAATGAGTAATAGACCAGAAATTGATGGCAAGTTGAATATAAGTATGCAGTCAGCCCTGGCACCCAAAAGGGCCAATCCCCTACAGCTGGGGTGCATCACAGCTACTAGTCAAGGGAGGTGCTTGTCCCACTCTACACTGCACTGGTGCAATCCCACCTCACATACTGTGAGGTGTGCAGTTTTGGGTGCCTCAGTGTAAGAAGGGCATCAGACTATTAGTGTGTGTCCAGAGAAGGGAGATCAAGATGGTGAAAGGCTTTAAGAGAAAGTTAGGATGAGTGGCTGAGATTACCTGGCTTGTTCAGCATGGAGAACAGAAGGCTGAGGGGTGACCTCATCACAGCCTACAACTTCCTCAAGGTGGAAGTAGAGCAGGAGGTGCTGATGCCCTCTCTCTGGTGACCACTGATAGGACATGAGGAAATGCAATGAAGCTGCAGCAGAAGTTCATATTGGACATTAGGAAAAGGTTCTTCACTGAGCAGGTGGTTGCTCACTGGAATAGGCTCCCCAAGGAAGTGTTCATGCCACCAAGCTTGTCAGAGTTCAAGGAGTATCTGGACAATGCTCTTGTTATTCACATGGTTTAGTTTTAGACAGTCCTGCAAGGAACAGGGAGTTGGACTCAGCGATCCTTATGAATGCCTTCCAATTTGAGATATCTATGATTCTATGATTTTTCCAGGTCTAGCTTGCTTTTCTTCTTGAAGAATACATTATTACTTTGAGAAATTCAATCCTGTGTTCAGCAGGAAAGGTGACTATGTTAAGGTTAGTAACGTTTTTTAACTCTTGGCTGTTCATCTTTCCCCCTTTCTGATAATGGCTTTACAATGTCTATCATGATTTATAAATTACTGCAACATTAACTAGAAGTCAGAGAATTCAATGTTTGACTAGAAAATTCAGCTTCTTTCTGCATTCCATTTAGTGCTATGTAATCTGGTATTTTCTCACTGAGAAGGATAATTCAGGATGTTTCGAGTGCAAAAAAAAGCCCTAAACTATACTTTGGCCAGTGATATTAGATAAACTGTATGGAATTCTGAAGATCTGGGTTTGTCCTTAGCCAACTCATACAGGAATGTTTTATATACATTCCATAACATTTGTATTACCCAATGATTTATTTTCACTGCTTTGTTACCAAAATGTTTTATTATTTGAATACAATTTAGGTATTCATAATTCCAGAAGTGCAAAACAATATATTGTTTATATATATGCAGTGACTCAATAGAAGTCAGCAGCTGATGATTCATTACTGTATGCTACAGTTTGCACAATTGCTGAAGATTATTAGAAAATAATTTTTATCCAACCCTGAAAGACAGCTTAGGAGCTCATATGTATTCTCAAGGCAAAGACCCCAGGAGGATTCATTTTGCTTGGCTTTAAACATCTACAGTTGGGATGGCTGCCCTAAGTCCATTTCTGTTCAACTGAGAGAAATATATGCATCTGTTGCATAGTTCATATGACAAAATGTATTCGCCTCCCTTAGAATGAGATAAGTTGTACTGTAGAAGTTGTAATTGCTCTCCATTTTCTATATGGGAAGTCTAGACAGAAGATCTGAAATACACATCTACACTAAAATGTAAACAGTAATCCTTCTTCCCCCTGAACCTGCAAAGCTGATGAGTTTGTTCTTTCATCTCACAAAACCTAAGCACTGTTGTCCAGCTCAGACTTCCTTCATCCCCCAGTCCTTCACCACTTCAAAAGCACAACTTGAAAACTCATTCACAAATCGAGATGATAATATTTCAGCACTGAACCATGCCTTCTAGATCTGTTTTTAGGCTTTGACCCATGTCTGATATGCATGGATATTCCTGCACCTCTTGGTGCTACAGCGCTGGCAGAGAAAAGCAACAGTTTTTAAAGTGCATGTCCAGGCTTTAAGGATGGACTGTGGTTGATCTGTCAGTATGAGCTGTTGAACTCCAACAGGATGTGAGGCATTTTAGTTCACAGAAAGTCTGCCATTAATATTCATGTGCTGATGTGATGGAAGCTGATTGCACACAACCTTTTATTTTTCTTATTAGGGAACTTTACTGGGTCTGGGAGGGATGGAGTTAACTTTCCTCATAGCAGCCCTAATAGTGCTGTGCTTTGTATTTGTAGTCAGAACAGTGGTGAACATTAATCTTGTGGCTACAGGTGAGCAGCGCTCACACAGCATTAAGGCTGTCACTCTAAACCTGCCCTCCAAAATCTGGGGGTGTACAAGAGGCTGGGAAAGACCACAGCCAGAACAGCTGCCCAGAGCTGACCAAAGAGATACTCCATACCATATGACATTGTGCTCAGCAACAAAAGTTAAAGAGTAAGAAGGAGGGCCAGGGGCATTCATTATTAAGGTGCTCATCTTCAGAAGCAACCGCTGCACATACTGAGGCCCTGCTGCCCAGGAAGTGGCTGGACATTGCCTAGTGATGGGAAGTAGAGAATAGATCTTTTTGTTTACCTCTGCTTCCATGCATAGCCTTTGCTTTTCTTTATTAAACTGCCTTTATCTGACTCAAGAGGTTTTTTCATGTTACTTTAACCCCTCTGTCCTGCTGAGGAGGGAAGTAATAGATTGGCTTGGTGGGCATCTGATATCCAGGCAGGGTCAACCCACCACAGGAGCCTTTGTATTGTTATTCAGTCTTTAAACAGAAGAAGAGGATGATTTCAGTAGGAAAAATATTATTAGCTTCAAACAGTTTATTCATTTTTAATTATAAGCCAAAGCTAGAATAAATCATTTAGTAAAGCTGTCATAAGTGTTCAACTTCCTTGAAGCTGTGGACACTTAAATTTTTCTTCTTTTTAAATGTCTATGTTTAATTAATAAGCATATCTTACACATATGTCTTAAATGGTTGGCTTTCTTTTATTTGACACTGTGCCCAAAATTTATTACTTTCTAGTGCAAAAGTGAAAGATTATCATTCATAAGTTAAAATAAACAGAAAATTATTACCCTGAGACATATAGTATAAATGGAAAGAGGACAGAAAACCTAATTCTGAAAGTTGTTTTAAAAATAATTCATGATTTTTCTAGAAATAGACCATGAGCTTTTTATGACATTTTGTAAGCCCTAAAACTTTTATTACTATGGGTTATATACTGCTGCAGTTGAAACTAGTTTTGCAAATATATAAAGTATACAGTTGGAAGAGCAGTAAAACCAAACATCTTTGCCCCACAGAGCACATTGTCTTAATTTAGGTTATATTCTCAGGCATTTTTAATTAGCAGACATATTGGACATGGAACTTTGTAGTTGATACCTTCATTAACTAACTAACTAAAAAAATCCCCCAAACAACAACAAAAAAATAGATAAAAATATAAAGCTGCATCTGGAGAAAAGCTTAGATCTGGCAGAGTTGCACTAAGAAATAACACGTGCAATTAGTTTTCAGGTTCTTTCTCCCTGTGTAACATATCTAAGACCAGAGTATGACTTTGGGGATTTACTCTTTACTTCATGTTTACTGGGAATTCTACTTAATCAGGTTACTCAATTTAAACTCAGAGATACTGGGACACGTGGCAAATGACATAAGGATTCATGAACAATAAATACTTCAGTGTCTTTCCAAACATGCTTAACTTGGGAATCCATCTTTTGCATGTTCAGACTCTGAAAACATCACACAATTTCAGACAGAAAGTTATAAAAGCTTTCCTTTTTTCTTTATAGTCTCGCAGAAAGTAAGCTAAACTTCCCATTCTAAAAGATTAATATGAAATTGTGCAGTAAAAAAGAAATAAAAATTAGTCCTATGGAGAGATCTACATCTACAAATTTTTGTAGATATTGTGACCTACATCTTAGTTGGTCTCCACTAATTTATGTAGTGGCAGCCTTGCTTTTACAGTGTCCCTTTTTATAATTTCAACAAAAATTTCTTATCTTTCCTTTACCCCGTCTATTCTGCTTTGACAATTCTTCAGAGCATTCAGATGATTTTTTCTGTTTAACATACACGTAGAGACAACTGATATATGCACAGTTATCAGAGCAATGCCTACTATCTTTAATAGTCAGTGACGCTCTTCAGACACTAGAATATTGTGAATCAAGTCTTAGACGTCAGTTCAGTCATATCTTTTAAGCATATTTTAAAATTTATATTTATTAAGCAAAATTCAATAACTAAATTCTACAGTACTGCCAATTTCACATGTCCAACACAAAAGGAAAAAAAAATGCTACAACTTCTGAACTGAGTTATTAACAAAGATGATTGTTCAACCTTGCATGTAGGTCACTGGTAGGTGAGTGCCACAGATGTGGGGTTTGTTCATCTCTGGTTTTTTCCTTACAATGCTACTTTCACACTGAGCTGCTAGTTACTACCAAACTAATTTCCTGCTCATTCCCATTTTTTTCAAATACACTGGAGAGCTACGTCCAGTAATGTTACCTGACTTGCAAACCCTTTATCTACTTGTTATAACAATAAAGAATAGAAATAAATGCGTTCTCCGTGTTCCATTCTCCACCCATAGGCATGGCTGCTGACAAATATATCTATCTATAGGGCTAGTATTCTTAAAAAAAAATAATCTTTTCACATGATCATATGCTGTATGTTTTAGTAATATGGTAGTCTCCTCTCTTTGGAAGGAAAAACAAAGTACTGTGTGAAATTACTTTAAAATATATATATGTCTTAATGTGCTTTCTGGGCACATAACACAATCTCTGTTTTATTTTGTTTTGTATGGAGCAAGAGTTATCATGTATGACAGATGGAGAAAGATACAATGAGAGAGACGGGAGGTAGCAAGCATGGGAACCAGTATGTAAGTAATCCAGGCTGACAGATTTTTCAAAAAGATACGGAAAACAAAGAGTGCAAATTGTAGTGAAATCTGTAAATGAGAAAGATAAAAATCAAAATAATTTCAAAGCAATATGAGCCTTCACATACAGAAGCATATAAAGCATGTAGTGTTGCAGTGAGAAATAATAGGAAGTGAGTATAAGGGGAAGATGGAAAGCTCTTCATGGAATGACTAGAATAAACCAGTACTGAAATACCTGCATATTTGTCATTGCCTTCATCTGGCTGTCAAGGCTCAACATAGGCAAAGCACAAAAAAATCCTCACTTGCAGAAAACATTACTACCAAGGTGTGACTCAGAACTACATGGTCTAATTCCATACTGTCAGATGTGTAGAACTGTCAGATTACTTTGTATGTTGTCTGCTTTGCCCTTTTATTAATTCTTCAGGCTAAACCTTTATGCTTTCTTGTCATATTCAGTGTGAGAGCAGGTGACAGGGAACATCCAGAGACACCTCACTGCTCTCCCAAAGCAGCATGGAATCATTAAGCTCTTCTCCACAATATATATATACACATATATATATGTAATATATATATGTGCAGACAGCGTGATGATGATTTTTGCAGATACAAAAAAGCAAGGGTTTCTCATGTTCACTGTTATTATCAAAGTGATTAATTGTGCTTCCCTTTTGGTTTGCTGCATTCCTTATTACCTTTATAAACAAAAAGCTTTATTCCCATTCCTTCTCCATCTTCTCCTGTTTCTTAACACCTTTTTGAAAATGGCAACTCCAGAACATTTTTTCCACAGTCTCTCATCAATGGTGTATATAAAGATAAAATTGGTACTTTTTTCTCACTGCTTTAAAATAAGTATTACATTACATCACATGGCTATGGCATTACCCTAGTGTTGTGGTTTAAGCTTAGTCGTAAATTAGACAAAGCATGTAGCCTGCTTGTTTTCCCCCCACAACCTGTCC
>WYDI02027843.1:0-42450 GCA_009867235.2 Psittacus erithacus
GGCTGGGGCTGGGGCTGGGGCCGGCGGGGCCGCGCCGGGGCGGGGCGGGGCCGAGCGGGCACTGCCGGGACCGGGACCGCCCCCCCCCGCCGCGCAGCCCAGCGCCGCCTCCGGCATCGGGACCGGGACCGGGACCCGGCCGCGGCGACTCGGACCGACCCCACACGTGTCGGTACCGAGAGCAGCGCCGCACGGAGCCTGGTACGGACCCGGCCCCATCCCCTGCGCACCGGCTCCAACCACCCCGCTACGGACCCCAGTGCCCGTCCCCGTTTCCCTCTGCACCTCCTCTGCCCTCTCAGGCTCCCCTCACGTGGGGTCCCTGCTGCGAACCCCGCGTCCCCAAGCCCCTTTCTCACCTCCGTGCACCGTCAGCTCCCAACCACGCCGGACACTGGGACCAAAGGGATCCAGAGCAGCTCAAACCAGCAGCCCCTCGGTTCCCAGTCCCCCACCTGATGCCCTCAAAGGGCCGCCCATCACCCTCAGCCCCTCTTGTCCCTGGGCTATGCGAAGCTCTCCCGAAGCGAGGTGCCTGCTGCCCAGGGCTGGGTGCCGGACTTTGTATCCTCCTCCTGTTGACAAAGAAACGTGAGAAGCAGCCTCAGAACTGGTCCCAGCCCTGTCCTTGGCACGCCTGGGGCAGGGCTGGAGATGAACTGACAGGGACACTGTGGGGCTCTGACGCAGGAGGCACACCCTGACATGGGGAAAATCCCGGTTTGGGGAGACACAATCCAGACTTCCACCCTTTTGCCTCCTCCTGCCCCAGCTCAGATGCACCCTCATGGGCTGGGCTGAGCCATGGCCAGGCAGCGAGGGGCCGGGAAGGGTTCCTCACCCTGAGGAGCAGTCTCAACACAGAGGGTAAGGCAAGAGGCGTGGATGGAGGCCTGGCAGCCTCTGCAGGAGCTGCAGACAAACCTCCAACCGGAGCCGAGCCTCTGGACCACACACCAGCTCCAGCCACGCACATGGGGTTAAACTGCAGCCAGGTTCAGCCCAAGGCACCCCCAGCCATCAGCATCACCCCTGGGCAGGACCGGAGGTGGTGGACACGGTGCTGCCTGGTAGGGGAAGCTCTCAGTCTGTGTGAGAAGGATCTGAGCAGCCCATACTTGCCCTCCCCTTGCTGGAGCTACCCCATGGCACAAGGCTGGGTATGCCCAGGCCACTCCAGCCAGGCTCTCTGTTGTTTCCCTGCCCCAGCACAGTGCTCACATGTCACCCAGGGGTCTCTCTTCAGAGAGGCCAGATTGGCCTTGAGCAAGCTGCTCTAGTGGAAGCTGTCCCTACCTGTGGCAGGGGGTTGGAACTGGATGGGCTTTCAGCTCCCTTCCATCCCAAACCCTTCTCTGATTCTAAGATCAGCTCTTCCAGCAGGCAAATGGAGAATGCAAACTCGTCTTTTCCAAGCCCGAAGTCTCATTTCTTTCCTCTCAAACTTGGACACCATTAAGAAACCCCCACAAACCATATGCGAACATTTAATAATAACACAGGAGGAACACACTGGACACAGCAAGAGCACTGGGGAAGGATCACCCAGAGGCTGAGCAGAGGGTGGAGGTCAGCCCCCAGCCACTGCAGCCCAGAGCACAGCCCCAGTCTGGAGCAGGTCCCTCACAGCAGGGCTCTGGTCCCTCTCTTGATGAGCCCCAAATGTCAGGTTTGGTTCCTTTGGTCAGTAGGGTGTAAACGGGTTTGTCTCTGCAGGAAGGAGGGTGGGAGGGTTTGGTACTGAGCACTGTCTGCTGCAGGCAAAGTCTTTTTTTGGCTCAGCCGCCTTCTCACCCTCCTCAGCATGGGCCTTCAGTCCAATTTCTTGATAGGTTTCCTGTTCTTCCACATCACAACCATTACAAAAATACCTACCAGGAGAGAGAGAACAGACTGAGCCAGGAAACTTCTAATTCCAGGTGCTCTGAAACCCACTGCAGTGAGAAACAGGACCCGAGCAGAGCGAGTGAGACAATTCCTCTGTGCAGGGGCTCAAACAGCCAAAGTTACACCCAAACACCAGCCCCCAGAGCCTGTGCCAGGCTAAGCAGCAGCCGTGGCCACAGGGAGCGTGTCACAAGTGCCACAGAGGCCCCAAGCAACCCTCTTCTCTCTTCCTAATTTAGAAGCTTCTAATTAGAACAAGAAGAACAACACTCACCTATAAATAGCAGCAGCAGCAGCCCGGCCACCACGGGGATGAGAACCGCATACTCCCTAGGCAAGAAGTACTGGTGGATGCTGTGGTCGCTGTCAATGAAGGGCTGCAGGGCACAGAGAGGGCTCAGGAGGTGGCATAGCACCAGGGCCAGTCCCCAGCACCTGCAGCCTCGCAGTTTCCAAAGCAGGATGGAAATATCAAGCAGGAGATAGCTAAAGTTAGGGCTCCCAGACCAGCACATGGCTGAGGAGGCTGCAATGTTCAGCAGATGACAAGGGGCAGTGACAAGGCCGAAAAAACGCCACGGTGGGCACAGTTGCCATCCTGCTCGGTGCTGAACACAGTGAATCCCAGGGCTTTCTGCCCTGCAAAAAGGAGAAGCTGATCCAGGCTCTGCTTCATGGTGATCCCACCAGGATCCACTGGAAGGCTTTGGACACTAGAGAGCAGTGTAAGGATTCCTGCACGGCAGCGAGCACACCCACCGCTCCCGGAACTAGCAACAGCGCAAACACAGCCGGAACAGAGCAAGCAGCAGCAGGAGGGCACTCAAACCCCTCCGAGGTCGGAGGGGAAGCTGCCAGGAGCCAGCCCAGCGCCGCACCAGGCCTCTCGTACCTGGAAGGCTCACAAGATGTTTCTTTCCAGGAAGAAAATCATTCATAAGGTTGGACCAGATGATCCTTGAGGTCCAACCTGGTGTTCCCTGATTCTAATGACCCTGATGACAAAACTGTCAGGCTCAGAACCACTTTTCCAGAGCTCTACATTCCCTAAACTCTTCTCCCTACCAAGCTCTTGGTAAGAGCAATCTCTTTCTATATTTGCCCCTTTTAATTCCCTTTAGAACCAGCAACCTGGGGGACTACAAAAGCAGACACCAACACCATCACCTCCAGAGGGACCAGGCCTCAGCTCCGAGAGCTTACGGGAGCTCTGGATCTTACCCTGGCTGGGTCAGCCTGGTTTAGAGCAGCAGGGCAGGCAGCGTGACCGAAGCTTGGTCTTGCCCAGGCACACCCAGAGGGGGCCAGAAACAGAGGAAGCTCTGCCCTCAATGCCCTAACCAGGAAGCTGCCAGAGTCCCACAGGCACACATCAGCACCTAAGCAGGGCCTGGGCAAACCCCGGGGGGTGAAGAGCCCGGACTGCAGCAGCCAGGAGCCCCGTACCAGTATGATGATCCAGAAGGTGTAGTAAACAAAGAGGAGTACGCTGAAGGTGACCAAGCCGAATCCAACCACCTGGTCTGTGGCCGTGGCCTGCGGAGGGAGAAGCAGTCAGAGCGGATCCGCACGCTGCGGACCCCGCTCTGGAGCGGCTCATGGGCACCGACACGAACCCGGGTACGCGGCGGGGCTGAAGCACGGAGGGGACCAACACGAACACCGCGAGGGCAACGGCCGGGCCCCGCTGCGGGAGCGCTCCCGCCCGCTCCTCCCAACCACCGGCCTCGGTGCGGCCCCGAGAGGCGGCTGGGCCCGCGCCCGGGCCCGGGCCCGGGCCCGTCCCCAGCGGCCCTGCACTGGTTCCCGGCCGCGGCTCAGCCCCGCCCCGCCATGTTAACGGGGCCCCCGCCCGGGCCCGGCTGCCCTCGCCCGGAGGCCCCGCCCGGAGCCCCCGCCCGGGGCCCGGCTGCCCCCTCACGGCGCCCGGGGGCGCGGAGCGAAACCGCCCTCACTCACCATGGCGACCGGCGGCCTCCGTCCCCGCGAGCCACGCCCTTCCGGGGGCGGCCACCAATCAGCGTGCTCTATACCAGCCATGCCCTCCCCTCAGAGGCCAATCAGTGCGGCTGGCGCGGAGCATGACGGGAGTTGTAGTCCCGGGCGGAGCCGGAGCCGGCGCAGGGCCGAGCTGGGGCGCATCGCCCCCCGCCCGGGAAGGGGTGCCCGTGCGGCCCTGTCGCACCACGGTACCCGCTTGCTGCGGGCTCAGCGAGGGGAGATGAGAGCCGCCCCCAGCAACACGCTGTGCTGGTGTCATCTACGGCTCCAAAGGGCTCAAACCCAGCTCCAACACCCGAGGTACTCAGGTCCTGTATCCCAATCACCAAGGGGATGCTGCAAGGCAAAGCCAAATCCGATCCGAGCCAGCTCTAACCTCCCCCTTCTGTTTCCTTAGTAGATACTTTGGTATATTTAAAGCAAGAAACAAAGGGAGAAGAAGCAGTGTGAAGTACCAAAAACCCTTTATTTTTTCCCCCCAAACCATAACAACATTTGACATTATATTGATTTTCCTCATATATTTGTTATTTCTCTACGTTAGGAACCAGATACAGAAAATACAAACACGATCTGCTGAATCAAAGACAGCACAGCATTCCGTTAGAAAAAAACAAGAAACAAAACCCAAAACTAGAGGAGCAAGATAAAAATGGTGAAAAATAGTCATTCCCTCCAGCCCAAACTCTCCAAGAATCATCACCATCATCATCATCATCATCATCAAAATAGAGCACTGGAAGTAGCTTCTCTTTCTAAACGCACTTTAAGAAACAAAGTTAGAGTTTTTTCTCTTTAGATTTCAAAGTAAAAAAATGTTAAACTATCTTTTTTCTTTATTTTCAAGCCATTTTGGAAGTTTGCATAGACCCATTCATTCCCTTTCCAAAAATATCAGCCATCTCTCTATAGAATCTGATAGAAATCAAGTGCGCGCCTCCGCTGAACAGCACCGAGCTCCACTGGCTTCCAAGAAAATAAACCAACATCTCCCCTTTCCCCCCCACAAAAATACGGGCTCTACCATTATTCCTTATGTTTGAGACAAGTTCCGAGGCTCAGCCGCATCCAAATTCCTTATTACTTCCCAGTTTTCCAAGTCCGCTCCCTTCCTGATGGGGCAGGCGCGATGCAACATGGAGAGGGCATCAGGCTCGGGAGGGAAGCGAGGGGGAATTTGGGGCTCACACCCCAGCGAGGAAGTGGCTCTTTAAGGACAAACATCTGCGACCAGGCAGCGTTTGCAGGTCCTTGCCACTTGGGGACCAGCCTTGTCCACAGGGCTGTCACCGGAGCAAGAGGTGATGGGGTAAAGGACGGGTTGGAGGGTGAATCTGCAGCTCCCAGATAAGGCAGTGAGGAGGGGAGCAAAGGGGGGGGGTGTCCCCCTCTCCAGGAGGGGTGTTTTAACCTATGTGCTCTAAGCGTACCTGGAGTGAGGTTTTCCCAGAGGTTCACAACACGTTGCACGTGCAGAGTCCAGCTGCAGGTGCCACCGGGTTCAAAAGAAACAGCGACGACAACAATAAATAAGAAGTCACCCCCCTCCTATGAAGATGAGACTGAAACGGGTGCTCTGCAGGGCTTGGGACCCTCTAAAAACTGAAGCAAGTGTTAAAAAAGAGCTTACTTGTAAGGAGGATGAGCAGGGGGAGAGATCACACGCCTGCTGCCCAAGGGTCAGGACAGCATGAGGGCCCCCATTTAAAGTGCTGGCCATACCAAAGATGATGGAGGAACAATATCATTCTCCCCCTTTTCTTTTCCCCCCATCACAATTCCCAATTGAAAGCCATCTCCTTCACCAAGTCACAACTAAGCCTACTCTTATGGACATTCACTCAGTTTAGATTGGTTTAAAAAGAAAAGGAAGTTTGTGAAAAAAAAGTTGTATTGAATTTCCCAACTCTTTGCAATGGGCTTCCACCAACTAAAGGTCCAGGAACTGGTTCAGCAGAGCCCACGCATCTCACCTGGCCACCAGTCCAAAGCAGAGGCCAGCTCTGCTCTCTGGATCAGCCAGGCAGGAGCAGCCCTGCCCACCAGCATCACAGGCCATGGGGACGCAGAGTCTTGCCAATAAGGTCCTTTTAGTTTAAGCCACCTCTGAATCCCCTGAGAAGGGGAATGATGTGGGAGAAGAATATCTTCCCCCTTCAGCCCCCCCCCCCGGAATAAAATATCAATGAAACAATAATGCAAGTCAAAAAACCACCAGCCTGCTGGGTTTATAAAAAAAACCTCAATAAACTTCACAACAAAAAAGAAAACCCCAAAGGAAACTAACCAGAGGTTTGGGTCTGAAACCAATGCACTGCTTCCATGCTCAAAGTCTGCTGAGGAACAGAGCGCAAGTGATGCCACAAGGAGAAAAGTGCTCATGAGATGCAGCTTCCCGAGGTGGCAGCGAGTCTGCAGGACAAGGGATCCCACTTGCCAGCACCACTGCCTCCATGCCCACCAATGGGCACTGCAGTGGGAGCTCTGTGTGGGATCTAGGAACAGACTGCTCCTTCCTCCCTCTGGGTGCCGCAGCCCTGGCTGTGCTGCACCAGGCTGAATGGCTAGGGCTGCTTTCTAATTCAAAACCAAGGGTAGGAGAGCTAAAAAGCTACGTAAAGACCAGGATCTGTGGAGTCAGTAACATGGAGACAAGGAAGAGATACCCCATGAGACACAGTTATCAAAAAACCACAAGCGGTGATGTGCCAAGCCACTGGAAAAGAAGCCAGAGACGTGCCCAAGTTGGCCACAGCTATGGGATGGAGCAGGTTATGCCTCTGCCAGCCTGGGAAGATGAGATCAGCTTTCTGGAAAGCTCAACTGCTTCTCCTTTTGCTTTGCTGGGAAGAGATTCCTCCCTCTGTGTGTCCCACTGGTGATTTCATGACAGGCCGTGCTGCCAGCACCTTGGAGCAGCTGACTCTTGCCAAGGGAACCCAGAAGAAAGCCCAGGATTCCAACTGCTCTGACAGCCAGTGCCATTGTTTTCCATGGGAACAGAAGCAGAGCAGCACAAGTGAGCGGGGTTTTGGCCTCTTTCCTGGCTTGTGTTTGCTCCTTTCAAGGCCTGGTTGGACCCAATTCCCCCCAAGGGGCTTTGCTGGCCCCTGGGGAGCAGCAGGGGCTCTGTGCTATGGAGCAGCTCTGCAGGCAGGGTGGAACACCCATTGCTGTCTGAGCCTGCTGCTGCCCTTACCCTGACCAGAGCAGAGGGTCAGGCCAGGCCTGGGTTTCTGGCAAAGCCGCAGGGAGAAAAGCAAGTGGTCCTCCCCTTCCTGCAGACACACAGCACTCCAGGAACAGGGCAGGATGTTCACCAGCCTGCGAGTGCCAAACCTACCCAGACTGAATGAAGAGATCACCATTAAGAACCTCCAGCAAATGTGAAAGAGCTTTTGCTCTAGACAGACTCAAAAGATCCGACACTTCTTCCCCACATTAAACCAAAGCAAGGTGTTGTCGGTACCCCCTTCTTACCCTAATCCAAATTTAATTCCCTTTGGGAAAGGGTGAAAACAGATCTATATCCTACCTGTGGTCTGTCCAAATACCGAAAGAAACCTCTTGACTCAAAGACAGAAACTGTCAAAACAGTTAGCTGTATAGCTTTGCCACCCTGCCTAGCACCCTCTTATGCACCTCAGCTAGCAGGGCAGAAACTATAAATCAAGGTCCTTTCATTCCTTGTTTCTCACTCTGCCAAACTCCCTTTCCCAGTAGCTCATCTGCATGCATTGTGACTACAGAGACCATAGTTCACCCTTTTTGCTTTCCTGTTATGAAAAGGCTTTCCAATAACTAAGAATTGGAACAACAACGTGATCAGTTACAAGTTTCTCCTCGCTGAATGGGACAAGTGTGTGCACACACACACGTGTGTCAGAGGAGGGCACATTCCCAGCCGTGCCCAGGAGGGTGCCACTGCTCCGAGTGCACCACAGTCCACTGGCAAAAGAGGAAAGGGCACTACACAGAAATAGCTTCTCAGCTGAGAGCCTCTGTACGGGAAGGGCTGCAAGCACAGCCCCTGGCTGGACTTTGCCTACATCCTCGTCTGCAGTTCAGATGCCAGGAGAATATGTGAGAGCTGAAAGGGACGGATCGACATCTCTGCCACACACTGCAAGGAAAAGAGGCAGCTCAAGCGCCAATCAACTGCAGGAACCAAACCCAAAGAGGAACAATTGAAAGATTAACCAGAGAACAGTTTGCAGCCTTGTCAGAAGAGTTCACTCACCACAGAGCAGGTAAGAACGGCTGCCGTGGCTAATGCAGCAGAAGACACCCATCCTACCTTTGAAGGCAGAGATGGCGACTTCTCCCCAGCCCCAGAAAGAACCAGCACAGGCACAGATCCCCACTGACAGGGCAAGAAAGGCCAACCAACACCAATTCCCTCCCTGGCACAGGCAAAGAGAGGCAATTGTTAATCACCACTGCAACAGAGAGACCACCACAGTCAACTGCACCCTGCCCTGGCCCAGGGGAGGGCTATCAGATAACCAGATTCTTTTCACAGTTCAAGAAGGGCACTTCCCTTCCTGAGCCTAAAATAACAACGAAAAAAGAAGAAAACAACAAAAAAAGAGGCTTTGTATTCCAAGCTCCAACAGTGACTATTTGCTGGCTCAGTGCAGCAAACAGGGATCACACTCCTGGAACAGCAAGTAGAAGCCTCTTCCAGGTAACATCTGGAACCTCTAAAGTGCTCCTGCTAATGCTAACAGATGAACACTGCCCTTCCATGCCCAGCAGTGGAAGGGTGTAATGCAGTTAGTGGTATAACAGCATTAGCATTTAACCGTTATCGACTCCCATCTGGCTCGTGGTAGTTTTCTGAAATGCACTTTTGGGAAGTATATCCTATGAGACAAGAGGACGTTTGGGGATTTGAGGGCAGGAAGGTGAAGTGTACACCATAGCATACCTTGTTCCATAAAAACTGCTGCCTTGGAAGGTGATGTTCCCTTGCAGAGTCAATGGGATAAAGCATCCTGCAAGTGGCCATTTCACCATGTCACCCACAAGCAGCTCTTGGTTTGGTTACAACGGTTTCCCCCTCTCCCCCAGTGGTTTCAAGAGTTCACAGTGGTATAAACCCAATGCTCTGGGGAGACAGAAGCTGAGAAGTCCCCTGCTGCAAGTGAATGCGTGGAGTGAGGGATGCACATGAGCAACATCCTCTAGGACTAAGGATAAGCCTAACAGACACCTTACATCCAAACAGAAACAGGGGGAAGGCAGGCACTGGAAGAACTGGGAAGTGGGGAAGGGTAATGCCAACTCAGGGAAAAGTGCATGATCTGGAGTGGTCTTGGAGTAGTTCTGCAGTGCAAATGTATCGGGAGGGGTGTGGAGAAATCCCTTCTGGAATGCTGCATGAAGAGAGGTAAAGGTTGGCATCCATGTGGCAGCGGACTGGGTAGGGGGCCTGTTTCCAGCAGCTCTACCCTGTTCTTCACATTTAGTGGGTTTCAATCACCACTGGCTCGTAAACTCCAGATGAGACCCTGGGGAGGCAGCAGGGAAGAAGAGGAGAAAGCCAGGTTATTTTCCCCAGTCACCTGAAGCTGTTATTCAGAGTTCTCCCCTCACAAACATCACCCTCTAACCCCACACCAAAGACTGAAAACAAGGAGTCAGTCTGGCCAGGAGTCAAAGCTCATAACACAAACCAGACAGCTATGTGGCAAGCTGACACCAGAGCAATTGAAAGAGCTGGGTGTAACACATGAATCCTAAAGGACAGAGGAAAAGGGGGAGTATCCTGCACAAAGAGCCAGTGTTTCTGGCTTTGCTGTGCTTCCCTATTTGTCACCAACTTGACAGATCTTTGCGTTACCATTATTGTCTAGGTGGTTTTATAACCTCAAAAGGTGCTGTAAAGATTCAAACTCAACCAGCCAAGACACTGCACTAAGAGCAAGAAAAAGCTGTGTTTGTTCACAAGTCCTTCATGTGAGAACAAGCCCTCAACGATGATGGAGGGGGCAGGAAAAGGGGACAATAAAGCAGATGCTGCAGTTTTGCTGCAGGCCAGCAGGAGGCAAAGCTCCCTGCGGGCACAGCAGCAAACAGGAACCAACCTCTACCATTTTGTCCTTTCACTTCTTACTTCTGTTCCTGGATCTAACAACTAGGATCACATTATCTCTCCTAGCTCCGGCTGAGAACTGCATTCTTAACCAAGTGCAGCTGGATCCTGTCACCAAAGGGATCCCAGGGGTTTTAATGTGGGAATAAAGCCACCATGTAGCACATGATGTTTAGAAATCTCTCCTGTAGCAAAGGGTGAAAGTTTCCTGGGTACAAAGAGCCAAGCAACCCCTCTGGAGCCCCTCTGTCTGCCACAGGAAGCCTACCTGTTTCCCAGCTGAATACCGCTCAACGTAGTTGTTCCATCTCTGCTCACAAACAGCCTCAAGTTACTGTCTGTGGATAGAAAATGAAGTAAAACATCAAAATCCAGAAGTACCAATAGCTGCCAGGTGCTCCTCTCCCAGACACATTACACGGCATGGGAACAAGTGGGTTTCTGTGCATCCGTAGCGCTCCCACAGTAATACAGCCTCTGGAATCTCCTCTTCTTCCTCTAAAAGGGAGCCTCATGTACAAATCAACCACAGTGTTAAGCTTCAGAAGAGTCAATGCAGGACATTAATTCAGTGATACTCCTCCAGCTGCTTCTTCAAAGGCAATTCCATTGAACCAAGTTGTGGGCCAGCTTAAATACATCTGAACAGATGAGATGTGGGGCCTCATCCTGCTTTTGTAAGCTCACTGAAGAAGAAACTCAGCCTGTTCCGCCCATGAGAGGTGGCTACATTCAGTCTAGTTTTAACTCAGGCTAAGTGAGGTGTAAATCCACATATGATAAGAGTGTTGCCATGTGCACTGATTTAAGGTGACTAATGGTAAAGCATGAATAATAAGCTGGGGTCAAGTTTAAAACGTATCAAAAACCTCAACAAGATGAAGAAGACTAAACTGGAAAATTCAAACAAATGCAGTGATAGTTCCTATTAATAGATGTGATTGCAGTGGAGAAACCTCTTTTTAGGCTCTCAGACCTGATGATCAGCACACTGTGACACATCTTTCTTCCCATCCTTTTGCAGAGATGTGCTGTTTCCCCTCCAGTTGTGCTCTCCTACTTAAATAAACACCCTTGGGCTGACCCTGGAAGAAGGCCACTAGAGCAGTACAGAAAGCTGATGTAACTGATTTCCGCTGCACTGAAGAACCAGTGTTTTTCCCCTCTCACCCTTTCTGTTTGAGCTCTGCTGTATTGTGTAGAACAGTAGCAAGCGCTATTTGCTAATGGATGTGCAGCTCTCCATATGGTTGGTTTGTTTACCATAGAAACACCCAGCAAGCACTGAAAGCAAACTGCTCCCCAAAAGGGAAGGGAGTCCACAGGAGATCAGATCTGACCGTAAAAGCTTGTGAGCCTTGCTAAAGGAACAGCCAAGACATCCCCTTTGAGACCTCCTCTCACCTTCAGTATTGCTGACATCTGTGAAGTCCTGACTCTGCATTATTTTCTCCACTATATCATCAGCATCGATCCTGGTGTCATCCACTCTTGTTGGGTGACTCTCCACTGAATCCTTTTTCCTCCTGTGGAGAGCAAAGAAAGGGAAAACTTACTCAGCTTTACAAGACATAGACTTTCATTTACTGTCCCTCTTCTCTTGGCAATAACCTCCTTCTCAGCGGCTGCAATCCAACCTACTACTGCTTGAAGACAAATGAGTAGATTTTGTCTCACCTTCCCAGAGAAGGGGCTTTGATCCACAGTTACTCACCGGGAGGGTCTATCCAGCAGAATGGCTGGTCTAGGGGGGCGAGGTGGCTTCTCCAGCTTGTGGTCCCGCTCTCCCTCAGGACACTCCACTGTCATGCTCAGCCCCCCGGATGCACTGCTGCTGGTGGAGGTGTTCCGGCGATGGGTCAAGTCAGACATACTCGAAGAGCGGGAGTGCTCCGTGCTGTAACCTGCAAACACACAGGGATCACAAATCAGATCATCTCCCTGTCCTGGCAGCACAGTTAATAGGCAGGACAGCTTCAGAGCAGCATTTCTGCTCCCATATACAGAGGTTTAAACATACATCTATGAGCTCATCTGCAGAGACTAAACAGAAGACTGGTATTAGAGCAGGCTGAGAGAGTTGGCTGCAAATCACTCTCACAAGAGCTCACTGGAGGGAAGAAAGTGGATGGGGCCAGTGCTGGCAGAGCACTGTGGATCAATAGTTACCAGAGATCTTGGACTGCTGGCTGGCGTAGCTGGAGTTCCGTGAGTGCCCTGAGTGGAAGACTTCCTCTGGGCTGGACAGGTTCTGATCTGGTTCTTCTGGGACACCTGCCAAGATAAAACAGGGCACTCCACTTGCACCGTATCCAAGCTGGCACATTGGACTGCAGGGATGCTAGATCAAGGAAAGGGCAAGCCTGCTGGCAGAGCTCTGCTGTACAGGCTAGCACAGAACTTAGAAGGAGCTGGGGAGCAGGGAAAACAACAATGAGCTTTTCTGGCAAGTTTATCACTAATTTCAGCATCCAGTGTTTGCATTTACAAGCATCTCTGGGGCTTAAAGGATCTAGAAGGGCAGGTAGTGTGTGAAGCCATCCATAGTTAAAAGCTTTAAGTTAAAACCAAGAAAACACCAAATGGTTGCTGGTAGTGAAGTATTATAACCTCTATTTGTGTGTTTCTCCTGTTGCTACCTTTCCGCTTTTGTTATCATTACTATTCCCCTTCTGTAACTTCCTTACTACTTGTGAGAGAGCCCGTGCCATCTAAATCACATCTGAGTTTGACAGAGAAACCTCAGCATAACCTCTGCTCCTTCGCCATTACCTCTGCTTGTCTCTCACGCAGGAAGCATATCAAGAAATGCACAAGTATAACACATTAGCCAGTTTAAGAAGAGCACTTGCACAGTGTGCTAAGTCACTGAGGTAATGAGACTGGAGTGCTATTCTGGTGCAATGTATCTGCCTGCACATTCCAAATGTGCTAGGAAAGGAAGAAAAGCTACGTGAAAATGCAGTGCCCTTGAAAACAGGCTCATAGAGAAGCCGAAGAACTCTGCATCAGCAGCTGGAACAAGGCCATTAGACCTCAAACCAACCTCAAAAACCTTCAGAGGAACTTTTCTAGAAGATAAGTCTGAGCAACAGAAGAGCTGAGTGGAGAATAATGTTACGTGTCTTTGAGCACAATGGAAAGCAGGATGAGTGCAATTATTAAATCCCCAGCAAAAAGAACAAATTGCTTTATCGCCACTAACAAATATGCAAAGACTTGTCCTTCCTCTCCTCAGCTACACTTCACAGATGGTTTTGTTTTTCTTCCTGAGCAGAGGGGTGAGGAAAACATGAAAAAATAAAGAGTTTCTGTGCCTGTAACAGCGGGGAAAAGAACAAAAGAGTGTCCAGACACAGCCAAGTATTGCATGGCTCCAGGACAGGCATTCGTACCTGAGCTGAGAATGGCAGCTCTTGGCTTGGTCTGACGCAAGGAGCCAATCGTGGCTGAACCGCTGCTGCTGCTGCTGCTGCTCGTGGTTCCCTCGCCCTTACAGGTCAGCTGCAGGGTAGAGTCCTGTCCTGGTATGGTGATGGATTTGGCAGTGGAGGGAGGCCTGGAATCACAAGTGAAGGAGGTTACAGACAGCCAGACAGGGACTGGGAATCACCCCATCCCACCAGCAATTCCCACTCTACTATCAAGAGCATTCCCCTGCTTTCTCCTATCCTTTGTGATGGGGGAAGCTGGCAGCTCCCTATGACTAGTGTGACGCTGGATTTCATGTTCCTACATCCAAGACTCAGGTCTCCCCTACCTCATACTGCATGTGGATTGCATGACAAGAAGCAAAGGTTCTGACTTAACTTAAGGCAAAAAGAGGCCATTCAATCATTTGTAAGGACAAGAGGCTCAGAGCCTGTGCTGTCCTTCAGAGCTGCCCTTTCCCCCAACACGTGTTCAGTGGCCAGCTGGCTTTCCAAACAGGAACCAGTTTGCTATTGTTCAGCTCTCAATTCCAGCACCCTTTCACTACACCTTTTAGACTTGGGTCAGAAAGCAACCTTTTATCCCAGCAACCCCATCCCCCTGTGAGAGTACATTTACAATGACCAAATAACCCTTCCATTTTTTAACTGATAATTGAACTCCTTTGCAGTGAAACTAAAGTGTTTTTCCAGCTGTCAAAATCATTTTTCCTGGTTATTCTGTGTGCTCCCAACATCCCTTTGTAAATGCTGACTGCGAGTGCCTGGAGCCCCCTCCCTTCCTCCAGAAGTGTTTTTGGGTGGAAGCCACAGCATGTGCAGTATGGCAAAGTGAATATTCCTGTTGGAGCCTTAACTTCCCTGTAGCCTGAAGTCTGAACTGGAACTAATGAATCATATTATGCCTTTTAAGTGAGGAGTGAGAAAGAAAAACTCCTATTTGCCTCACTTGGAGCTCTGAGAAGATGCTACATGAGCGGATCTTTGTAGCATTTTGGGAGAAAGAATAAAGCACTGAGAGTGCTTTATGGGCAGCCAAATAGCTCTAAAGGTTTCAGGAAGCCCATAGCATGCCTTCACAAGGAAAAAAACCCTCCCTAATCATGTTCTTAGTGATTTACATGCACCAAGATATTTAGGGACTTTGCTTTGCAGGTTAATGAGGCCTTTACAGTGTTAATAAAGTACTGTTCCTGTGGCAGATGTCGGAGCAGCCCCTGGGTCTCAGCTCAGGCTGCTCTGCTCCCTCCACAACACCCAGGAGGAGAAGGTTCATGTGAGCACTGCAGAAAGTCAGTGCTCGGAAGTGATTTCCCAGCACAGTTTAATTCCTGCCTAATCCTTTAATGAGTGCCATTTATCAAAAGCTCTACTGATCAAGGGCTACTCTACACGCAAAGCTTCCATTTCCAGACAGTTGCACATCGTCAACATGTAAGGAAATAATGGAAATGACTGGAAAAATCCTTTAAGAAAATTAGAAGGTTTAACTTTCACACTGAGCCTACTTATATTAAATGGATATTTAGACCCAATTCTGTATCATTTTCAGGCACTCTTAACAGTGGGACTTGCTTCCACAGTGAAGGAGCACAAGTTATTTGTGTCAGACATATTATTGCCAGTCATCCTAGTACTCTAGATTTAAAACATCTGTTACTGTTAAAAAGTTATGGTTTAAGAGATCCAAAACTTCTTTATTACACTTCCTTCTGAGGCAGCAACTTTGCAGAATCAGATGACACTGCACTAAGGGTTTGAATGCTGCAGCGCTATGAAAAGCCATTCACAAAATAAACCCACCCCAAATCATGCAGCATTTTACAACAAGAATATAGGTTGATTTATACACTTCAAGCTACCTCCTAAAATTAGACCTTTGAGCCCAGAATACCACAGCTACAAGAGATGGCCTCAAGGTAAAGCTTTCTTCTCTCATAGTCAACACAGTCTACTAGTGCATGGCAGCCCTGCTGTGTACAGTCACGCACCTTACACAGCTTGGGCTGTGAGTCTTGCAATGCTGTAGTGCAGTATAAAGTCAAATGTTGCTGGTACATTTGTTAACATATCCTCCATCAATTCTTTAAGCAACAAAACTGCTTCATAGCTTAACTGTACTTAGTCTTTCCTATCATGATGTGTTAACAAGTACACAACTGCAATTTCTCTGCTAACTAAGCCGAACTATGAACCTGGGTTCCTATAGGAAAAAAAAGGAGAATTAAAATGTTCCAGCCTTGCAGTATTTTTGTTGCTGTTTCAATCTGAGCTCCATATCCTGCATTATATGTGCTGAAGCGTGTCCTTTCCCAAGCCTGTTTTCTTCGTTGACCTTTCCCTTCTAGGAGGTCAGTGAAACCAACCCCAGAGCTATGAGAAATTCTATCCTTTAGGCAAAACATGAAGTTTGTCATCAACAACCACTGGTTTCTAAAACCTAACTGATACCAGCAGAGAAAATACTGTGCACAACCAATAACCAAGCTGGGAGAACCACAGCAGAGACAAAGATTAACAGCACAGGCTGGCTGTGTTAACAGCCCAGACCACCAGTTTCAAGCTTTCCTCTGTACTTCACAGTATCAGTCAAGGGCATCTTTTCCCACTCCCTATCAATTTTAGTCTCCGGCAAGGAACTGCAGAAGACCCAGATGTCTTGGTCTGCCCAGCATGGGATGAGCACCCAGAAACTCACGTTTTGAAGCAGGGGTCCCCTGACAGCAGGGACATTCCAATCGTGACCTGGAGAGAAGGATAAGGCACATCATTAGCCATGCTGCAGTGAGCTCCTCACTTCACAACAGGCAGGAGGTCAAGGGATAGGTGTAAAGATTAGCAAGACCTAGTTCCTTTCCAAAGGAAATCAGCTTCAGGGATTTAGGAAGGTATTTTCCTCCCTGTCCCTTATTACTGGCATCAGTAACTAATTTGCAATGGTTCAGCAGGACACCAGCCTCAGAACTTGTTTCCCCTCTCCTGCTCATGGTTTCTTTGATGACAAAGAATGTATTGAGCACCATTGCTTGGCCAAACAGATGTCAAGATATCAAAGGGCAACTCTGATAATGGGAGGCTTCCCAAGTCAGACTAGCAGCATAAAAGGCTAAATCCTGTCTCTGTATGTAATGTAGAACCTCCTCTCAGGCCTGGCACTGCAACTGAGTAGTAGGATTTCACTATGCCAGTACTAGCTGCTGTACCTTTAGGATGGAGTTGTCCTGTCGGGTGTTCTTAGTATCATATCCTTCCAGCAAGCAACAACGCACAGTGGATCCAGAGCCTGCAAACTCTGCCAGATTGAGATCAGCAAAGCCCAGCTGTAGCCAAGAAAACAATGGAGGGGATGGGGAGAGAACAAAATATATTCAATAAAAGGATCTATGGTGTCACGCAGACCAAAGGAAGAGAGAGCATCTGTGAGCAAGGGCAGAAGCAGGAGCAAGGGCAGAAGCAGGAGCCAGTGCACACAGAGCTGTGGCTTTGAAGCCCCCCAACTCTTGAAGGAGCAGGGTCACATTCCTAATCTCAAGCCATGCTGGAGGCCTTCAGGAAGCCAGCTCCATGTGGAGGAAGGACACAGAGCAGTGGTGCTGGCCAGGACAGTGTTAACCAGCTCGCAGCCATTGCATAACCAAGGACATGGAAGGCACCCGGTCAATGATGTGGAAAAAACAGAATCACACATACACAAACATAATAAGGCACTCTTTGTATAGGGCCATCCCAGAATGCAGTGGAGCATGTGAACCAGGAGATGAAAGGATATTGTCACAGAGGAAAGTGACACCGTCCTGGAAAACAAACCTGAGCCTTGGAGCACCGCAAGCTGGAAACCCAGAGCCATGCAGCAGTGTGTGCCCTACTTTGTCCTGGAGCAAAGGTTCCTCAACGCTGCTAAGATTTAACTGGGAAGTGGTATGTTTGACAGGCAGAAGGGAAGTAAGGTATTTGGAGAGATTTAGTTGTGAGCTCTCTAAACCTCCTCTAACAAAGGGGAGCAAATAGGGAAGGTGAATAGGGAATCTGAAGATGACAGGTAAATTCAAAGAGGGTACCTATGTCTCTAGAGTAAAGATGAACACAAGGAAGAGTACTTCTGTGTTTCTGCTCTAATTGATGGTGTATTAATACAGTACTTTAAAGAAAAAGTTACAGCTTCTTTTAAGCAGACCTTTAGCAATAGAAGTCAGTTGCGTTTCATCAAATCTGATCAGGAACAGATGCTGTACCCCGTATCTGGCCAAGCCATTCAAGCATGGAAACTCTGCATCACTTCAACATACAAGTCACCTTCCACGAGAACACAGAAGGGAGGTGGAGAAGCAGCTTGGACCTAGCTGCTACTCTGTACATTTCAGTACATTTCTCCTGCCCTGCTGCTGACAGCTGGATGGTACAACAGGGAGCCCCAACCAGTAGCACCATCTTAAGGAAATGTGGTGCTGTCAACTGTGGAAGCTGACAGGGAGCCAGAGCACAAACCACAGTCACTGCTTTATGAACCCTGGCTCCCACTGCTTAAAATCAGAAGTCTAAACCACAGTCTGCACAAGATATGTGATCCAAGGGGAGACAGTTGCAGGATTAGCATAGCTGCTTCCTCCATCCCATTCTCAAAGAAGAACAAGAGCTGATGGCAAAGGAATACAAGAGTGTGGGATACAGCAGGAACCACAGGGCAAACAAACCCCAAAACCCTAACTTTTCTCCTTTCCTCTGTTCGTAAGAATTCCAAGTGTTTCTCCAAATGTTCCTCTGTCTCCTCTAGCCCAGGGCTACGCTGCTTGCTGAGTATTGCCTGATAAGGAAAAAGACAACCCCAAAACAAACAGTGAATTTATCTCTGTGAGATAAACAGGAGAGGAGAAAGCCACAGAGGGAGCTGCAGTCCATCACTGTGACAAAACTGGAGGACAGAGGAGACATGGCACGAACAACAGGGCACAGGAGTGACCCAGATCCCTCTTCACTACAACACTAACTTCTCAGAGATCACCATCAGAGGACAGAGTGTGGGAGAAGCCTCCAGCCACCCATACGGTGTGCTGAGGTCAGAAGCTCTTCTCAGGAAGCAGACTCCCAGTATATAGAGGAAGGATCCCTTAACAAAAGGATGTTTTCAGATGTAACCTTTCCAAATAGTTTCCTCAGTTTTCCAGCCAGCTGATGGTGCTTCTTCCAGCTCAGGGAAAGAGTTTCCTCTTGATCACTCCTTCCTGTTGGCTTCCTCTTTATGACCCCTGACACTGAAGTGACATTAACGTCAAAGCAAAAGGTGCATGAGTGGATGGAAACTGTCTTGAGCACAAACAGCTCCATCGCTCTCAGTCCCTGCTGAAGGGGGACCAGGTAAAGAGGCATTCATAAGCGGCATCTTCCTCTACACCTGCTGCCACGACTGGAGGAGTTTTCAGCTGAATGAATGTAGTTTAAAAAGGTGAGGACTTGTACAGAATGGGAAAACAGATGCAGGGAAATACACTGGAGACTTCTGCTATAAGCATTAGGAATCCCAAGTTAGTTCTGCCACAGGGACCTGCCTGGAATAAGCCTGGTCAAGACTGCAATGCTTAATCCCTGGTCTGGTGTGACATCCCTTGTTTCTGAGCTGCTGAAGTGCTTGAGTTATCTTCTGTTGAGTTCTAGGAGAACACAACCGTCTTCTTCAGAGCAGACTAAGCATGAAATGAGTACTTGAGATCTGGTCTCCCTTCCTAGGCTGGAGCAACAAGGTCTCTTTCAAAATGGCACTAAACACAACTGGAGACTGAGTAAACAGGCAGCAGGTTAGAACATGGTCTGAGTAAGAGCCCAGATAAACTCCACCACAGAGACATGCCTTCAGGCTTTCTTTAATTCTGTGTTTCCAAACCCTGTGGGACACTTGAGGATGGACACTATAGGAGGAACAGGCTGATGCATTTACTCTGTCTCAGAGCCATGTCTGCAGAATGGAGGAATAACCTCCCCCTCAGTGAGAGCTTAGTGAAAGAGAAACTGATGGCAACAAAAAAGGAACAATGTGGGCAGCACCACTGCCCTCTATCATGCAGTGTGGTTCACCCTTTGAAGCCAGTTACCTCTGTGGTGTCAGGAAGGCTATTGATTAGAAGAAGCTCTTACAAAGATGTGCGTGACCTGAACATCTGTTTATTAGAAACCAGCAGCAATGACTCATTTTCAAACAAACATGGTTTCGAGCTCTGTGTGAGCTCCATTTCTAAGCCAACATTGTCTCTTGATCCAGCACACAGAGAAGGGGGTGTCCTATTGTCTCTCCCATAGCACAGGCAAGGAAACAGTGGGGAACAAACCAAAACTAACACCCCTGCTGATGTGTTTGCTTTTTGCCCCCGTGTCTTCTGTGCTTTGGAAGGCAGTGATTCTGCTGTAGGTTTCTGCCTGCACACAAGGCAGAGAGGTGCCTACCCCAGCCACGGCCGCCTGCTGCGTTGTGGAGAACAGAACTGGAGTCTGTGTTTATTAGGAAGATGCTGCCAGAAGCCAGAGTTCACATCTGACTCAGAACTTCCCCAAAGTTTGAGGACATGCAGATCATCTATCTTCCCAGCCCCCTTCTCAAATCCACATCCAATGCAATCTGGATCCTGTCCCAGCATGTCCATTTTCTGGGAAATCTCTTAACTCAGACTTAAACTAAGAACTAATGACCATGTCCCCTGATTGCTTCATGCAGTGGCCACCGGCTTCTAATGGGTGTAAAGCACTAACAGAAGACAAGACCATCATCACTCTGCCACATTTGCCCTTTCTGTGCTCTTACCTTTGAGTAGGTTTTTCCGCCCTTCAGCTCCTGTAACAGGAGAAAAAACAGGAAAAGCAACTATTAAATGTGCTGGGGAAACAGAGGGAAAGTCATTACTCAATCCTGGAATTTGCTCTCAGGATTTCACAAACCTCTGTCTCACATGGGTTACTACCACCCTCATCACTCCCACCCTTCACCAAACACCCTTGCTTGTGTTCAAGTGACTGCCTGGCCCAAACATACCACTGTTCATGCAATTCTTCTTGCTGCCAAAAAGCAGGTAGTGGCCAACACTATTACTCTGGTGGTACTACCTGCCAGAAGCAGAAAGGAGATGCTCACCTTCCGGACAGACACTCGGCAGATGCAGGGGTCCAGGAGTCCTGTGGCTGGGTTGGCACTCATTTTACACACAAAGGTGAATTTCTTCTTCCAGCGGACACAGTTTTCCTGCACTTCCTCTCTATGAGAAAGCAAAAACAACACACTCTTCAAATAAAGGTATAAACCAAATCAATCCTCATTATTAAGTATTTGGTTTTAACGACTAACAATCTGCCTTGTTAAGATTGTCTACACCAGAGCTTTGTCCACACCACCCCAAACTGCACCACACAAAGGTGTTATAATCACATCAAGCCTCTCACTACTCAATGCAGATAAAATCCACCCAGGTTCCAGGAAAGACTTCACCTCATCAACAGAATTTGCCTTTAAAACTCTCACAAGCTCACTGACATTTCCTGCTCAGCTGGTTTAGCTCAGTCATTGTCCAGCCTCTGTAACTGAACTGGGCTGAAGGTTTGCAAGCTTATCTTCCTATGATGTGCCTGTTTTGTACAGTGAATGTGCTGTGTGTCTTGGACAGCTTGTCCTTCCCGGCAGCCATCCTGCTTCTCATGCTGGGACTAAGCCAGTGAGGACAGCCAGCTTGGAGGAGGACAAAAACACACGTGGAAATGCTCCTGGGGGCATGCAGACAGGATTATGTCAAGCAAACACTGTGCTTCAAATCACACAGGGGTTTCAGACCATAAAGGAGTCTAAACCAGGAGGAGGTGGTTTTGCTTGCACAGCTTCTGAGCAGCCTACCTAGACCCCCAGGGTGAGTGGAGAAGCTTAGCCTGAGCCCACAGGAGGAAGAGAAGAAGCCACCTCCTTCAGGTATAGCACTGGCTTCTACAGAGCCCTCAGGGGAAGCCGGATTTCACCCTTCCAAGGAGCCTGGAAAGGTGTGTGGGTCCTTCCACGGGGCTCTGGTTCCTCTGTAGGACATGACCTGTTTATGGCTCAGAGCTTGACCTTCAGCCTATTCAGTTCTCAAAGTGTTGAGGCCAGGGAGGGAAGGGAAGGCACTTCTGACAGCTATGAGCTGGCAAGTTTGCATCTAGCTCTTATCTCTCCTCTTTGCACAGGACAAAGGGGCAAAGGCACCCGATAAACTGTTTGCTTAAGCAGGGAAAGGGAGGTTTCCCACCATCTGACACAGGCACAGGGCATGCCAGAGATTGGTGGCAAAGGGGAGAATGATCAATCTTGGCACTGCCTCAGCTCTCCTTCTGGGAAGAAAGGGACAAAAGCCAGAACACAGCCCAACAAGCCCTTCTGCAACTGCGAGTGAGCCCAACAGGACACATACCAGGGACCTGGGAGGTCCCCGCTGGTCCTCTGAGGTGTACTGTGGGACCTGAATGTGCTGGCCACGGCAAATGCAGAGAGCAGAAAAGGTGACAAATAACTGAAACCTGTAATTGTCTCTAATGCAGATAAGGGCTGATCCTGGTTTAAAACATGGGAAAACAGAGGGCAGCAATTCCTGCCAGGAAGTGAACTTAAACTCCTTCCAGACAGAACTAAGGCTGGCTATTGAAGTCACTGAAAAGTGAGACGTCAGAGTGCCAAAAGTACCTTTGAATCTGGGATTAATTCAAGATGAGATCTGGCTCTCATTGCTCCACTCAACTCCAGCTCATTCAGACAGGAGAGAAAACACTTCCAGAGGGATTAAAAAGGCTTTGCCTTTAATAAAATATTCACCCAGCCAGGCAAATTAAATTTCAGTTGTGAGGTGTCTTAAACCTGACTTAACAGCAGGTATCTCAAATGACCTAATGAAAGGAAAACTCGGATACAGATGAAACAAGGAATTCAACAGAACAGGAAAATGCTTTGTGAACACATGTGCTTCAGAGGCATAAGGAATGTACACGGGATGCAGTAAATACAGGATATTTTAGCATTACTTGTCTTTAAAAAGGAACTATTTCAAAGCAGCCTTCCAGCATTTGAAGTGGGCTGTAAGGATGCTGGAGAGGGACTCTTCATCAGGGACTGTAGTGACAGGACATGGAGTGATGGGTTTAAACTGAAACAGATGAAGTTCAGGTTAGATATAAGGGAGATGTTCTTTACTATGAGGGTGCTGAGGCACTGGCATAGGGTGCTCAGTGAAGTGGTGAATGCCCCATCCCTGGCAGTGTTCAAGGCCAGGCTGGACAGAGCCTTGGGTGACATGGTCAAGTGTGAGGCATCCCTGCCCATGGCAGGGGGCTGGAAGTGAAAGATGTTAAGGTCCTTTCTGACCCAAACCAGTCTGGGATTCTATGACTTTCTATAGAGTGAGGCTAAGTGAATGACCTTCCCAAACCAGTCTGGGATTCTATGACTTTCTATAGAGTGAGGCTAAGTGAATGACCTTCAGCTCAGACAGGTACAACAGCACATTGCTGCAAACCCTGACTCAGAGCTCCAACTCCTGTCACAAGTGACTATTTCAGCGCCCAAGCTCCAGCTCCTGAACACCCATCACACGCATCTGGCTCCCCGCAGCTGCTTCGGCAGTAGGAGCAAGAACTGCCCCATGGTGCTGGTTTCCTTACTCAGGACTCCTGCTCCTGTTACAATGCAGCTATGATGAGGCATCTGCTAAGTGCTGCCAAGTCCAGTGAGGGCTAATTACTTCAAAACATGACCAAAAGTACTGATGAGCAATAAGAGCTCCTTCAGAGTAATCTGCTGTTAGCATAAGTGCCCCTAACAGACATCTTGCTTTTATTAAGGCCGTGTGTTGGCTCTCCAGAACTGCTGTAGATACCACACGGTGCAAGGGATTAGGAAAAGGATTTGGGGGGGGAGTTATATTACCCACAGCACCACAAACACAAACCCAGCTGCAGGTGCACATGTAGCTTGGGGCTTATAGCTTCAGAATAGTCTGTGTAGGGTAGAAAGGAGTTCACAAGTTCAAATGCAGAGCTGCTGTCCAGTCACAAGTGCTATAATCATATAAAAGTGACTTTTCAACTTACTTTCTCACTTTAAAGTGTGGCTTTAAAGAGAGTTTAAAGACCTAAGGGTGAGGGCTGAGTCTGTATTGTTAGACAAGCAACCAACAGTACTATTGCTTCCAATCAAACTCTGAAATATCAGTTCCACATGTCCAAACGATGGCTTGTGGGAAGCAACAGGCTTTGGGTGTCCACCTCCCACCAAGCTATGGTTAGGCTGGTAATCAGAGAACACTAAAATAGGGAAACAAGTGGCCTGGATAAAGAGCAGTTTTGTATTTAGCCCTTGAATATTCTCTGATGTACAATTAGGAACCATCACACCCAAACCCAAAACACATAAGCAGCATGGAGAGGGCTTTACTGAGAGGCGTTTCCTTCCATCCTAATCACAAGGCAGCTAAAAGCAAAGCAGAAACTAACAGCGTTAAACCACGAAATGGCTAAGTTTAAACATTACTCTGCACTTGGAGAGCCAGAAATAGAGCAGCCCTAAGCCTGGTACAAGGTGGCAGCTCAACGGGTCTTCAGAAGTTTTATTTTTAAGAAGCCGTCTGTACCACTTTGCTGAGATTCCCAGAAGGTTGAATCCCTGCCAAGCTAAGCTTTGCCCTCTTCTGACTCCAGACTTACTCAAAGCTGTCTAATTACTCTTCCAGACCTAAATATACCTCCTCAGAATAAACCGATGCAACCCTGCAGCAGCTTTTGTGAGCACTGAGGTCCACAAAGAGCTTTTTGGGGTCTTCCAACCCTGGAGCTGCTCCTCCACCTCCATCCAGCTCCTTGAGCAGCCAGAAGGGACAGTTCATTGTATTCCCAGCTACCACCTACCCGTCAAAAGAGGGTTTATCAGAGAAAGAGCAATCAGATGATGCTTCACCATAGCATGATACGAATCCAAGTAACAGGAATGATGCACAGCGCCGACCCACTGGTTTACCTATCTGTGAAGCAAGCAGCAGTGCGCTCAGTGAAGCCACCAAGGCCTCTTTGGGTGCAGATTTCACACACAACCCTTACTGCAGCTCTGGAGACAGGTACAGGAACAGGTAATGAACAGATTTAAGAGAAGATCTGTTTACCAACTGTGATTTTAGTGCCACGGACAGAGTAGCACTGTTACAGAAAGCCACAGAGCTCACTGTGAAGGCAAGTGAGCTTCAGCAAACACTCCTCGACAAAGGCCATGTATATGACCCATGCTATCTTGGGCTACCACAGGCTCTCTCCCACATGAAAACCCATCTAATGTAACACCAGAACAGAGATTAAAACTTCTATTTACAGACACAAAGCTGAGTTATGCCCAACTGGGTATCATGCTTCAAACACACAACCCGCAGTTCTGCCTTGCTGAAGCATTTAGGAAAGCAGATGTTTCTCTCTTACTTTATGGCAGTAGTCACACATAAGACAGTTAAAAGTAAGAAGCATTCTAAAAAGGCCACAGGCTTGCTGGGAGGGCAACAACACAAATAGCTTTCTAATGCTTTCAGCAGAGCAGTATGTGTCAGTGCGATGCTTCATGCACGGGAGCAGATGTGGGAAAACCTCAGGCTAAAGAAGCCAGTATATAGATAAGCACACACGAAGAGCTGCTTATTCAGATCTCCTCCTCTTCATCTCTATGCAACGGGGGAGGGAGGGTAAGCTTTCCAATTCCTGATGCCCAATCCACATGGTCACTTGTCCCCCTGCCTGGAGATGTGGATCTGCATCTGCCTCTTCCAGCAGAACTAATCCTCCCGCCTGCTCGCAGCACTCTGCACCCTCCTCACATCAGGAGTGAACCACCACTGAAGCAGCATCTCAATCTGATAAGGCAGAAGAAAGATAACACCATTTTAAAGAGGCCAGCAAGCCAACTCCCAGCTTAGATTCATTTCATCACGAGAGACTGAACAGCAGCCCTCAAAGGGACCCTGACACATACCAGCAGTGAGTGGGTCCTTTTGGGGAGGGAGGTAACACAACCTCCCCTCAATCACACAGCAGGGGGAAGGGGAAAGAAAATGCAGTTATTTCAGCAGACTGCATCTGAAGGGCATCTTCAACAGCATTTCTTTACCCTGCTCTACTTTCAGCTGCACAGACCCATCATTAAGACAGCCCCAGCACTTCTGAAGGCTGAATTAGAGCAGGATCGCTGACACTCCCTCAGCTTGGCAAGATCTGGAACAATCCTGCATTATGCTCTGCAGAAGACAGTTACTATTTTAACCAGGTTATCTAGCGCAAAGCTGGAGGAGAGACCTTTGACAAGGGCAAGGGAAAGTCCCTGAAAAACCTCTTTTAAAACTGACTTTCTACGATGCTGGGCCAGTAACTGGTATTCACAGCACACCAGAATTGATACCATGCTACTAACACAGCAGGTCCTGCTGCAGACAGAGGGCCTAATCACGGCCTATAAAGCACAGAAAATACAAGGTTGTGTGAACACCTATATAGAACAGAAAGTGAGCCTCCATTTAACCATTACCTCGTTTAGCTATATGAGCCAGAACCTGCAGGTATCCCCAAATAATGGGCTCAGGACAGGGCATATCACTGCAGCACACCTATTATTACAGACAACTGCAGCTCTGAGGCTCTGTCATCCAGGTTCCTGGCAAGGAAAAGGAGGGAAATGAGCAGCGAGCAAGCTGCACCATGGGCAGACAGCAAACCAGGCAGCAGCTTGGGAACACACCATGTTAATAAAAGCTTAGGGCTGCCACCCATTTTATCTTGTCATCAAGCCCATGCAGGTCAAACACAGGTAGAAAGAAGCAGAACACAATCAGCAATAGGTACTGGGTTCTGGGCAGCTCAGTGGAAATGTATCCCAAGAACGAGAGGTGACACTCCACATTCCTTATGCCCCATCCATGGTACTGTTCAAGGCCAGGTTGGACACAGGGGCTTGGAGCAACCTGCTCTAGTGGAAGGTGTCCTTGCCCATTGCAGGGGTTGGAGCTTGATGAGCTTTAAGGTGCCTTCCAATTCAAACCAGTCTGGGATTCTGTGATTCCTTGGAGAACACCATACAGGATCATAAAACCCCATCTAGATACACAAAGCCAAGGCAGTTTAACCTGGAGGTGTAAAATGCTTTACACATCAAGCTTTACATGAAGGGGTTCTGCCTTCCCTGAGCAGAACAGAAAGGGCTGCAATCAGCTCCCAACAATAAAGTCACTCTGTTTTGACTGGGCTGACATCACTGACCAGAACAAGTGCCAACCCGAAGAGCTGGACGTCTCCCGCACTGCAAACAACCCCGTATTCTGCAGCTGACAAGTGCTGGTTGTTGGGAAGTAGACATTAGCAGTTATGATGGAAAAATGGCTCAGAGAGAGATGATGCAGACTGTGTTACTAAGAGAACTAAGCAAGCCTTTGTCATCTGAAACAAGTCTCATGGGGATGTTTCACTCCAAGTGTTTTAAACAAGGGTTCAGCAGTAAGGTCATCACATCTACCACCTACTCACAGTTTAACTTCTAAATTCCCAGCAAACCCATTCCAAAGGCCCATGGTGGAGAAAGACACTTATCCACACCTCCCTACTGGCATTGGTGTACACCTATCACTTTAGTTCTTCATTTACACAAGTGGGGAGATACATATGTGCTCCCTAAATGCCACATTCAAACACCAGTGTTTTCAGAGTGAAGCATTTGCACACCCCAGCATGTTTCTGGGGGAGAAGGGCAAGCTCCAACACTTCTGGAGGGGCTTCACCATGCTTGTTCAGTTCTGCCTCACACCAGGAGATGGACATACATCCACTCCTGCTGTTTGCTGGCAGTTGAGGAGGTGAGGGAGGAGTGAACATGGAAGGAAAAGTAAGGAAAAGTCAGCTCAGGAAACTAGATTCCGCTTACGCAGATCGCAGCAGAGCCTGCACAATCTCTGTTTCACTGGAGAAGAGACAAATACAGGAAAAAGGATTAACAGCAACTGTCCAGGAAGGAAAAGATCATGGAAGAAACTTCAGGCACAGCTGAGGAATCAAGGTAAGGAGCAGAGAAGACTGCTTCGCTGGGGGACAAGGGGCAATGACACAGCACCAAGTATGTGCAAGGCAAAAGAACTGGAGCAAAACCAACCAGGCAAGCGTGAAACAAAAACAGGATACACAGAGTGATTTAGAAATCCTCCTTAGGAATAAGCTGGTATCTACCAGGCAAGCAATTGACTTTTGATGGCTTTAACCTTATTTCCAGAAGCCTGTTTCTATAGAAGCACAGCTTTTGAACTGTGTGTTACAGCTCCCTCCAAGGCAGAGATCAGTCTTGATCAAGGTCTACCAGTACAAGCCAGAGAACAATAATACTTACTGGAGAATGGGGATGGCAGTCAGTCAATCACCAGGAGAAAAGCCTCCAGCATCAGCATTCCTAGTCGTGTATTAACAGCTTCTCTGAAAGGCAGTAATGCAGTTATGCCTGGACTCCAGTCACGTGCATCCAGACATGGGTCTTTTATAGGTGACAGACACGGGATCCTGCACCTCATGCACAATGTCCCACAGGAAAGAGCTTTCCAGTGCAGTCCATCCTGTGTACTCCAGCATAGCCACACTCTCCAGTCCATCCAGTGCTTCTAAAACCTAACACTGGGTGTTATTTTAATATAGATATTTCTAACCACTCCTTGTATCTAAATCTTAAAGCCTTTCAGCTCTTCCTAACATGAACTATGTTAAAAATACTGTAAGAAACAACGGAAGTGATTAAACACCAGCATGCAGCTGGTGATTGAGCGCTGCAGCAGAAATTGCATAATGAAATAAAAACTGTGCCAAGTGGAGAAAGAAAGTCCCAGAAAGTGACCCTTTCAAACTTAAGCTATAGAACAAGTCAGATGAGTTTGGGAAGGGTGGAGCAGAGAGAAGGCAAGGGGAAATAATTCTAACAGGCTCAGCTGTGGAGCAGCAAGGGACATGTACATGGCACTTCATGGTCAGGACATGCCCACCAGAGCCGGGCTGCTTTGAGGGATTCCTAATTCACATGCTGTCATCTCCAAGCAGAGAAGCTGGACATGAGGAAAACAAGGACAAGAAGGGACTGTAATAGTAAGTGCTGTGCAATCCATCTACTGTTACACACTGTGCTGAAGGCAGACCAACTCGAAGCAGCACATATCCAAGGACTTCTTGCCACATCTACAGAGCACAAGCTCTTTTTGGTCAGAGGCCAGGGCCATATGCCAGGAGCAAAAACATCACAAGCAAAGAACTACCAAACTCTTTAAGCGTAAAGAAAGGAATAACCGGGGAGGTGACTCAGTTGCTGCAATACAAGTTTGTAATAACGTGCATATTGAATACTGAAAGACGTATCTGCTTTTTTTTTGAACTCTGATCATGCACTGAGTCACCACACCAACTCCTACCTCTATTGTTCTCATAGACTACGCTGGAGCTGGATTAGCCAAGAGCAAACTAAGTGCCAGGCTGCCAAGCCCACCACCTGGGCCTTCCTCTTATAAGGCAATTCACAAGGATTTCAGTTACAGAAGAAATAAGCACAGTTCTGCACTGCAGATTTCACCTGAGATTGCCCAGATCAGCCACCAGCTCCAGCATTCAGGCTGCTGTATGTTGGTGCTGCGCTCTCCAGCCTGTCTCAGATGCTACTGCTTTTCCTCCTGTGGTTGCAGATGTGCTGTTCCTCTTGCTCCTGTGCTTGTTCTGTGCTGCAGAAGACTGGGCTACCTTGCAGTTCATAGGATCGCAGAATGGTTTGGGCTGGAAGGGACCTTAAGCTCATCCAGTTCCAACCCCCTGCCATGGGCAGGGACGCCTCACACTAGACCATGTCGCCCGAGGCTCTGTCCAACCTGGCCTTGAACACTGCCAGGGATGGAGCATTCACCACAATGAAGAACTTGTCTAACTCTGGATATAAATACCTTTCGCATCTGATTTTCCACAACTATGACCACTGAACAATCAAATGTGCTCTATTCATAAAACAGGCATGGCAGCTACTTAACTAAGAGCTCTTACCTATGGCATCCAGCTGGAGTTAGAGGGGATGAGCAACACCAAGCTGAGAGACCTCCACATTACTAAGGGACAGAGGGCACAGAGGGAGGGGATGTTCAGGCCCATTAACAAGTCAACAGCACAGTAAAAAGCACAGAAGTTAAGAGGGGAAAAAAAACCCCTGACTCCCAGGGCCTGTTCACCCATTGGACAAATCACTGTTTGAACTTCTCCTGTGGTTCTAACAGGGGAACTAAAGCTTCAGAAGATCACAAACACTTCAGAAAAACTCTAAGGTTTCTTCCATGCAGTTGCTTCAAGATTAAAGCAGATTAACCTACCCTATTTCAGAGTCAATACGTATGGCTATCACACTGAGAAAGCCTTTGCACTTCTGGCAGACTGTAGATGTGAAATGAAGATTCAGTGATCAACCGTTGCTGATGTATTTATAAACTTCCTTCATCCCCTGAATGTTAGCTAGCATCTGAGACCAGATTTGCCTTTTGCTGCCTAAATTTAAACCCCCTAGTAAAGAAAGACAGCCATGTCAACTCCACGGAGGAGAAATCAGATAATATCCCTACCACACAGGGTGCAAGGCATGGCTACAACTCCATCATGCAAGAAAGCTGTGTTTGTAAACAAGATGCTCCCATAAAACCCTACCTTTCAAAACACAAAAATCCACACAGGATGAGAAGAATCAAGACATGGTCAACTCAATACCTGAGATAGTATATCTGGCAAATGAGAAGCCTGAGGGGAATCGATACAAGACTACGAACAGCATCCCTACCACAAGGGATGTACACAGAGACAAATCTTTTTGCCTCTAAGGCAGATTTATGGCACATGAAGACATACTGATGCCAGGTTAGTTAAGTGACAATTTTTTGCCAATATGAATCCTCTTTCAATGGGGAGAATTTGCCAACAGAGCTGTACCAGAGAAGTCTTTACAGTGCAAATTAACCTGCATGCGAGACCAAGTTCATTTCTGGAATAATTTCATTAATACTGTGTGATGTAACATCACTGCAATTTGACTCGGGTATGTTGAAGAGCCCTTCAGTAAATAAGCTGCCTGAAGTCAACCCTGGTGCTAAAAGTAGGTTTAATTATCCAAGAGGTAATACCCTGCCGTGCTCAGACGTGTTCAGCTACGAGTCACTTCTATACAGTATATATCGAGTCAAAACCAATCTAACAGTTCAAGAGAAAGCCCTTTATATGTTAACAGCAGCTTTCTCATTTCATAATGAACACAGGTGCTTTATGATGGTTCCTTTATACAGGCACTGATGAGCAGTGCAAACCAGGTCACTGGTTTTAAGGACAAGCAATAGACACGTTCTCCCCTCCATTGATATCTCTTGCTCTTGGGTTGTATCAGCAAAAAGGCCACTCAGCAGAAGAGGTTTGCAAATTAGAAGAGGCTGCTGAGTAAAGCTGCTGCCCCCTGACTCATCACCATGCTGGTGGTGACGGGCTGGGGTTTCTGAACCCTGCCTGTCCCATATCTCCCTCCCCTTTAGCCCCAATGCAGGAGTGTGTCAGAGCTGGCGCTATGCCGGAGCCAGCACGAGAAGAGAGAAAAGGGTCTGAGAAAGAGCAGATAGAGTTGCTTTTTCTCATCAGACAAATGCAGTTCTCCCAGACAGACCAATATCTTGTGATGCAACCTGCCCTAATCAGAGAAAGGTACTTTGATAAAATTCCATCTTGGTTAAAAGCACAATATGCGAGAGCTCCACATTTTGCAGCAGCAGTCAGTGCTGGTTAAGCCCCTGGGAGATGTCAGCACAGGCTCCTGCTGCTCCACTGCCAGGAGCAGGTTTGTGAGGAGCAGAGAGTTTTTACCTCCTTTGTGGCTGTCACTACGAGCTGCATTCAGACACATTCCCTTGATTGTCCCCTACTGTGAGCAAATGATGTTGGAGATGTATGCAGCACTTCTGCAGGGAAGACGTGCAGATTTGTTTTGAAAGAGCAGACAAACTTCAGTGGAAAGCAGGAAAATCCATTGCTACGAACCTCCAGCAGAAATGGACTTTAAAGAGAACCATGGCCAAACAGAGTATGATCAGCCAGTCCCTGTACAGCAGAAAAGCGGTTTTCAACAAAGCAAAAAGGCAGCAAATATGAAAAACAGTTACAGGAAACACACTCCTCCACAATACAGTTTCCCCTGTGGCAAGGAACACTGCAGGCTACTGAAAGTATAAGATGTGCAGCACTGCACTTGAAAGGAATTCAATATTTATGCAGATGCAATTGCCTGGCATTCCCAAAGTATGAGAGAAACCATAACAGGCCTCTGGCAGAAGCCGGGAAAAGAGCTTTCCTACAGAGGGGTTACTGCATAATTAATGTGTAACAGAGGCAAGCAGACTGCCTCTGAACAGCCGTTACTGCTTAACCTGGAAAGAGGACACAGCACTAGCTGGAGCTGACCTGGTGCAGCAAGACTGCGTCAAAGAGTGACTGCTACCGCCCCGTTCCAGGGCAATGGAGCATCAACAGATCTGAAAAGATTGCTGAATTATAAATATCCATCATTCCTCCCTCATTCTGTGACACGCAGGCGGAGCCTGGGTGATGATGGGAAGAGCAGGAACTAGCAACAGAAACAGAAAAAGCATGATAGAAACACGACCAAGCTGGTAACTCTCTCCCCAGCCTATAGTGAGCAAAACCCCACTGAGACCCAATCTCACCTTTGCTGTTTCAAGCACGGATAAAGCTTGAAAGAGCCCGATACAAGGCCATGGAAAAAAGTTATTCTCTGAGTTTTTCCTGTCAAGCTTTTCCTTCTTCCACTCCAGGTCATTTGCAGCTTTATTTTGATGAGCAATATTATCCCTTAAGGACTGGAAACTGAAGTGACTGGACAGAGAAGGCAGCAATTGGAAACCTTCAGCAGGGTTTGCTCTGGCCTCCCTATTTCACACCCTCACACTCACAGCTCTCATTTCAGGAGGAATGGAGACTCCAGCAGCAGGCAGGAGCGCAGGTAGGCATGTGCTGAGCAGTCCTTCAGGCGCAGCTGGCTGAGGCAGACTCTGTTGATCATTAACCCAATATCCGTCAGGGAAGCATCTTGCTGCAGTCATTTCATACAAAGGTTTATTCTGAAGTAAAATGGAGGTATGAGACTACCCCAAATTGAAACCCTGAGGCCACATCCTATTGGGTTCCTTCATTTGCTTTTCCATTGCAAAGCCAGACTGGAGCTTGGTAATTCCTCAAAGGCACTAAACAAGATCTTTAATGTCATTTTCTACATTGGGTACACTGAACAGCCTCACTGAGGCAAACACACAGCTCTAGAAAGTGGCAATCCCCAAACAACTAATGATAGAAAGCTCTTTTTATTTCAAAGAGCACATTTCAGGCTCTGAAATTACCAACCACATGCAGGGTAATGGTTTCTGCAGGTCTCTGAAGCTACACTTTATCAGCGCTACAGCTTTCTAGCCCTTCCAGGACAGTAAATCCATATACTCTCTTCTTTCCTCTCATGTAAGCACGCTCAGCGCTCTCAGGCTGAACAGACAGGGCTCATTTCTTATTCAGAATATAGCACACGGCTGTAAAAGTATTTTTAGCTTCAATCCCATCTCCTACTACAACACAGGACCTCCTTCAAGGCCTCCTCTCACCAATGAACTGTGATAAATTCAGCCAAAGGAAAGGCATAATCCTGCTCTCTTGCCAGCTCAGCTACTTTCTATCTGCAGGGAAAGCATCCATTATACTGCTTGTATATCCCATTGCTTATCTAGAACATCCTGTCCCTTCCCCACTTGTCTCCTCTCAATCCTCTATTCCTCATGCGCTTCCCCTTCGTGCTCTTCTTCATCTCCATAACCTCATCCCATTTCCTCACTCCTTTCCTCATCTCAACCTTACCAACTGCGCTACATGGGAGAAGCACGTGAAAATGACATCCATGAAGATCAGCAATTCTGAATCATGAAGAACAATTCCCTTTCTTGCTCACCAGATTAAAAATACCCCAAACAAGAAGGCTGTTCATGCAGTGAACACAGGCACAACTGTTTGTCCAGTGGGAAGTGCCTTTCAAATCCAGGCTGAGTCCCACTGTATGGTACCAGAGAGATCCTGATGCCAAGTCCAGAGTTGCAACAGCAATATATAGCGTGTCCCCCAGCAAGCGCACTTGGTATAACATGAATAAACTGCAAGAAAAGACAAAGCCTCTCATCCTGCAGGGTCAGCAGCTGGTTCTGGGGTAGGGTAACACATCAGCCACGTGAAATGATACCTGAAAAAATCACCTTTATATCATGGATTACTAAGAGAAGAAAAAAGCAGATCCAAACATTCGTCCAGGACACTCCTAAAGGCTTCTGGTTTATTATACAAGTCACAGCTACAAAATAATTCCTGAGCCATTTCAGAGCAGAGCTGGCAGCCCACAGAGGATGCAGAACATATCCTGTTTGAAAAAGGGAGGCCTCATACAGAGCCATATCCGTCTGTCCTTGCAAAGATGAAACCCTACAGAGCCAAGCGCAGGTGGATGCTGCAAGAGCTCACCATCCCACTCTGTGAGGCTTGCCCTGATGTGAGGGAGGTTTCTGATCGAAGGGCTCTTTCCATGCTACCAGATGTAGCTTCCTGTAATAAAATAGGAAATAAATCTGTACCTACCTCATTTATCCAGAAACTGGTACCAGAACAACCTGCCACTGGCAATTTATGGCCTATTAAAATACCAACCACTGCGCAGTGAGACCACAGGCTCCCAGAGGCACGCATGAACTCCTCAGAAATACAACTACAAAGCTAGAATCAACACTGATGGCAGCACACGAGCACAAAGAATAAACAGGCTGGAAGCCATTTAGGTTTTCTCCTGTACTTCAGAAATAAATGCATCTCAAAGGGAGGGAGGGCACCCTCTCCCACCTACCTTCGTCCTCAGCTAGAGCTGATGGTATTGCCACCCTGCAAACCAAATGGACCACATGGCCCCAGTCTCAATGTAGAACATTAATTTCCAACAGGTCATTTTTTGAGCCAAGAGCTGCTTAAGTCACACAGATAAGGCTGTTGCTAAGAATCAGCTCTTCAGAATCAGGATGAGAGGGGAAGTTTGTAAAGCTGGCTGTATCCAAACATATTTACTGATGCTGTACACACAGCCTATCGGTTACAGGGCTTTACATTACAGCTGCCGGTCAACAAAGCAGACCCTGCCTGAGCAGCAGCAGGCAGAACAGGAATCAGAGCATGAACAGAGACTGTTTTACTCAACAGGACACAGCCCCCATGGCAGGAAAGTTTTAATGTAACTCAGTCTGTCTTGTGACAGGCTCCAAAATGGTGCCCAGTGACAGGAAGAGGCAAGTCTGCCATGAAGCAAATCAACCCACCCCAAAGCTGCTGCGGTCAGACCCTGCAGATGAAGCAGCCCAGAAAAAGAAACAGACGCTCTGCAAACTCTAACTGCAGCTTAAGAGCATTTGTGCTGAGGATCCTGCAGTGCTGTATCACTTCTGCATCCTTCTCCAACACCCTCACCTTGCCAGAGGTTAAACCTTATCCACTGCTTCTGCTCTCATTACTTTTACCTACATTTAGCTACCCCTTTTCTCATTTTTGCTGTTTAGTTTCTCTGTGTTTGGCTCTGAATGCAGGCAGTGCAGGTACTGTGCCTTAACATTATCTGGAAATAGGTTATGTTTTATTGCATATTGTTTCTAGAGGCTGCATTCAAACACCTTCTCCATTAACACCCCCAGCCCACTCCCATGGCTGCAGCCAGGAAAGAAGGATGTTGGCACATGAAGCTGCTCCAGAGCATTAAAACTCACTCTCTTGATCTGTATATTAAGAATAGATGTACACATAGGGAAAGCCTATGTTTTTAGACACATTTGCAACAAAAGCACTTTTAAAATATGTTATCACACCAAGTGCTCAGCAGACACTACACTAAAGCACCAAAGACAAGCACATGCTGCCCTAAAATATGGAACTGGGAGGATGGTTAGAGCCACAACCGTTTCTTCCTCTTGCAATTCCACTCAAATCAGGATGCAAAACTCAGCCAGTGATCTTTTCCTTTCACTACAGCTACTTTTCTTCCCTCTTGGGGATGCTGACTCTAGAAGAAACTATTTAGTTACCTAACCTTTGTTTTAAGGCAGACAGTAACGAAGATTTAGATCTCAACTGGGCTGAATCAGTCCTTTAGTCTCCGATTAATGATTTTCCAGTCCGAAAGAGACAGCCATGGTGAACTTGAAGGATCCTGTAACACCTGACACAGGACTATTTATGTAAAGACAGTGAATTAGTTGATTTCTAACTCTCACCACTGAGAGCCACAGTCTGGAGGCAGTACAAGCTGCACCTCCCTCCACAAAGGTTTCTGAATCACCCAGCTGTGTGTCAGTAGGACAAAGCTTCTCCCCTTTTATTTAAGTCCTACAGAAATGAAAGAGGTGTGTATACCAACAATGATGCTTTGCATCCTGCCAGCAGAGGAAAGCAAGTAGCTTTAGGTCTGTACCTACACGAGGATGACAAAGCCACACTTACGCAAACGCTGACCTCAGTCCACAAGGAGTTATCAGTGTGAGGTGCCTCCCCAAATATCAGCATTTCCTTTGGCTCTCTGGGTGCAGCTTTACACCAATAAAAAGGAAAAAGGCAGTGCAGGAAGTGGCCTTTTATGCTTACTTAATTAAACATTTGAAGTTTAAGAATATTCTCAGTTCAGGCTCCAGCACCCAAATACTTCAAGATTAGACCCTGCTAAGAGGGTCAGCCCTTCCCAGCTTGAGCCTGCATGCACACAGCTAATTCTTTGGTTCAAACTGGTACAGGAGTGCCAGGATCAGAAAAGCAAGACAAAATGCCACACACACTGGGAAGAGCATAATCCTGAAGGAAATACAGTCTGAGATGCCTTTAGAAGAATGAGGAAGGTGGTAAATGCCCTTAAAGTCAGTCAACTCATGCAAAACAGTCTTTCCTCTACCGTCAGCCAAGGGCTTTCAGAGTACAATCCCTTCCTTCAAATCCAGGAATACCAGAGTGTTGGCACAATAACAGAACAATGTAGGATGAAGTGTCAAGAGTCTGTGGATAACACCTGGCTTTCCACTGCCTTCACATCACACACCGGCAGCTCTTGCTGCCAGCACGCAGCCAGAAATTAATCAGTGCTGAAGTAAAGAGCATCTGGCTGTCACTCAGCATTATCTGACACCGTGGGCAGAAGGGGAGGGAATTTAATCAAGTCTTCCTCTTCTGTTATACCCAAAGATGTACATGTGCGTACTACATCAGCCTGCAGCTTTAGGCTCTCATTTGGACATCCAGGCTCCCGCCTGCAATGAACCAAGGATCTAAAGCCTCCCGGTGAGCTTCTCATATCATCTCTCTAGGAACAAAAGATATCCCCCCCAAAAAAACCACAACTTCAAACTGGTCCAGCACGAAGCAGCCCATCTGCTTCACAAAAACGGTTGCCATGAATACATCCCTGCTGCTCCATGCCTGCTATTTTTAAAGCTACTTGGGAGGCAGCTGAATTCACTGGCAGTTGTGCTATTTCAGTATCTAGATTAATGCTATTCAAGGAATATATTGGGGAAATACAGCACCTGCCTGGCCTATACCTGCCTCAGATGCATTTTCAGGAGACCAAGTTCTGTAATACAACAGCAGGGTCATAAACCCACTGACAATAGCTGCTTTTCACACAGAGCACTGTAAACTGGATTGTGTCTTATCCCCAGAAGCCCCACTGGAGCATAAGGAGACTTTACAAAGGGAAGGAAAAGGACAAGCAGAAAGATACTGCAAAAGCAACTTCAGTCACGAATATACCCATGGTTTAATGCAAGGCCTGAGCACAGCAAGTGCAGAAAAAAGGGTCCCCAGCCTGCAAGACAAAAAGAAACCAAACAAGAAAACCCCAAAGCTGTACGTGCTGACAGGACCTGGACCTTTTCCAGAGTGCCTCAAATTCCTAAGAGAGTCAAGTCTTAATGCATTTCAGGCAGGTTTCCCTGTAGCCAGGCTGTTTTGTCTCAGCCTGGGCAGAGGAAGTGTGAGCAGCTCCCAGTCCTGGCCAGGTACGTGCAACCCAGGCTGCAGTGGACTTGGGATTGGGATAGGCTGATGGGAGCTGGCTGTACAGCCTCCCACTTCACAGGTCAAATCAACCTGGCACCACCCAGCAACATACTGAATAGATCAGAACCCCACCTCTCAACACAGACATACACAAGCTGCTAAGTAATTGTAAATAACCTGAAAAATCTGTCTCTGGAGATCCTTATTTTATCAGACTCTCTTTCCACATCACAGGTCACTTAATCCAGAGAAAAAAACATGACATAGTGTGTCCTGTGAAGGGCTCCTACACCTACCTCTGTCCTATCCATTTACAGACTCCAAATGGCATGAGACACCTTGTGAGATCAATTCTCTGCAAACTCATGGGCAGGCATAGATACTGGTCTCCTTGACCACAGCTGCACACCTCTTGTTGCCACAGACTGCAGAAGAAGCCCAAAATTGATTGCACAGTAAACACCAGACTCTTTTTTTCTACATAAGCAGATCACATAAGATTACCTGAAAGACACTGCACAACCTCAAACACAATCAGTTCTGGAAGTGATTAATTTCAGAGAAACAATCACAGATCCTAAATAATGTACAGACTTTTAACACAACATGGGCAAAGCACCTCCTCTTTAATCCTTCTCCAGATCCAAAGAGCATCAGAAAGGTCATGGAAATGACCAGAGGAGCACAGAGCAGAGCCAAGACATCATCTGGGAGCCTCTCCACACGGTAACTCATCTCCTCAGCATCCTAGAAATTCACCCCTTCTGAAGTTTCTCTAACTGCAACAGGGGAAAATATTTGGAAGAGGTCAAATGACTCAACACTATTGAGATCGGTAACTTTTCAGGCAGGAACAGGTTTCCATGTGCTTTCAGTTACAATACAGACAGGTTAGGGGAAAGGCAGCAAACTCAACAGCCTAGTTCCCCTTTGCTCATTTATAAGCAATCAAGGCAGTTGAGAGCAATGTATGTGTTTGGTTTGAATTACAGACAGTTTCACTGCTGGAACACATCCGCAACGCACTGTGCTGAGTGAACTGCTGAACCCCAGCCAGCTCACAAACAACCCAACCCTGGCAGCAGCAGCAAACCCCACTGATGGCTCCTAGAAGCTGCTTTTAGGGACAAAAAGGAGAAGGAGATGGATATTTCTCAGCACAGGCTTTTCCCGGGACACTCTCCAGTTCAACTCAGTTTATTATGGCTCCAGGAAGCAGAGGGGTTAATTTCTTTCCAAGTTCACATACTGTTTGAATTCCTTAGATAAGCTGCTTCCACCAAACGCAAGGATCTAGCCTCAGGGGAGAACACTGTAAGGAAAAGCTCTTTTGATAGATTTTCTTCAAAAGAGAAATTAATTCAAAGTCCATTTTTGGAGGTTGTTCCACGCATACAGCTTCAGATGAGGTTGCACTGTGCCTCTGGAAATAAAACCAAGCTTGAGTAATGCCCCACCACTTCTATGTGCAAGACAAATGTTTTAGGCTTAAAAATCTTCTCTCCTGAAATGAGAAAGCCCTGTTTGCAGCACCACAAAGAGGAAAACCAGACCAAAGGAGGTTTTAACTCTGGGATAAAGCAGTTAACAGCAAGCACAAACTACTCCTGTCCCTTTAAAACTGAACAGTCACTTGGAAAAGCAAAAAAACAAGTTTTGAAAGCCACTGAAGGCTTCCTTCACATCTTGAGGCAGAAAGCAAGCAAGTCTGGGCTGTTCTGGAATTCATGTTTGCATACTGCTGGCGATAATCTATGTGCATAGCTGGAAACAAAACAAGTTTTTGTTAGCAATTAGTAGCAGGAGGGGGGACAGACCTGCCTGAAAGAGGCAGAGGAATGCCAACACCTGATGGAAGAACACTGTAAGATGTGCAGCAGAAGGAACCCAATGTGACAGATCTCATATAGAAGAAAACAGTTGCATCGCTAAACTTGAGAGATGCAATGGCATCAGTTCAAAGAGATAAACTGTGTCTTTAACACTGACAACTTTGACTCCAGGCAGCAGTTTTCCTGTGCACAGCAATCTGCAATGCAAAGCAAGCTACTTCTACTCCTACCAAGAAGAGAAATTCAGAATCAAAGGAGGAAAGCAAAGTTGGGATGTGTTGATTTGCTTAGATAGAGTTTTCTACAGACTTGAGTTTCAAGTCAGGCATGAGAGCAATAAAGCACAGGGTCTGAAATAGTGTGAGAACTTGGGCAAGGACAAGGGGGGGAAGATAGGATTTCATCCAAAATAAACCCCAGTCCCTTTCAGGGGAGCAATTCCTGCTCTCTCTTCATGTCTCTGAAAAATGCAGTCCAGCTCTGATCAGCCAACACCACCCAGGTTCAGAGCTCTCCAGCTATGTATTGTGAGAATGATGTGGCATGTGGGGCCCTACAACACATCCATTAAAATCCCATCAAGGGGTAGGCAAGTGGTAGCCATATGCTAAAGCACACAAGTGAAGAATAACCAGGGGAAGGAGGACAGCCGGGAAGCAAGTGTGCAAGCAGCTTCTTACCTGGTGGATAAGCTAGCAAAGTCTCCTCCATCTAGCAGCCTGATTTTGCAGAAGAGAACCCCATTGACGAAGGGGACGGCAGTCAGCTCTTCCAGAGTGAAGCTTGTCTGAAACTTGAATTTCTTCTTTTTCATCAGGAAAGCCATGGGCAAATTCAGCGTGGCAAGCCCAGGAATCCCAAACAAGATGAAGGAGGAGCGGCTCAAAACATACACACGCAAGCAGAGAAAGGGCACCCGTTCCGGGAGCACAAGCAGGGAGTGAATTCCAGTTCAGTTACAACGATGGCCCAGCTTCAAACACACAATCCTCTTCTCTTTGGTGGTCGGATCTGGCTGTGGGATCATCGCCACGGCAGGCTTCAGGTGAGGAGGAAGAGGTCAGATTAAATCTCTGCAACATCTCCAAGGGAAAAGCGAGAGAGAAAAGTCAGTCTCAGCTCCAGACCAGCAGGAGCTGTCCCAGTGAGAGGCTGCAGTGCTCTGTCTTCAACACAACCCCTCCAGAAAACACCTCTTCTGAGAAGTCATCCTGAGTCTCCAAAGAAGCCTGAAGTCTGCGGGCAGCACATTCAGAGAGCTTCCAGTTTCTATCTCCTCCTCTTGTGCAACTCCTTGGTACAGGTCTTTGGGTCAGCCTTTGGGAGGGAAATGAGTAAATTAGTCCCAGCCAGTCTCAGGCTCCTCCTCTTCTAAAACCTGTTTGGATGGGTAATATTCACTCCAGACTCATACCATTCTTAAGAGGTATGGCCCCAATTAGCCTGGCCCCAACATCCTCTTCCCTCTTTTTGCCTAGAGCAAGCTTCACTGTTGTCATCCCCCTGTAATTTCTGTTTTGCAAAGCAGCTAATAAAAATCTGCTCTATTTTCACCCATCATCTTTAGAAGCAGTTTACAGAGCAAGGTCAGTCTAACAAGATTAAGCAAAAGCCATCTCAAGAAACACAAAAATCTGTTTCTTTTCTGTTTTTCCAACCAGCCGCGAGTGTCAGATCTGTATCTTATAACTGGAGAAAGCAGCAGAGGGGACAAAAAGCAGCAGTCTGCTCCAGATTACACAGCATAACAACCGAATCAGGTCATCTGGTTGTCCAATAGACAGGCCCACCGAGTCTGCTGCCTTCCCCCAGCACCATGCCCTGAAAGGGCAGTTTTGGGGCTGGAGATGGTAATTTCATCACACATTTACACAACACCTAAGCCAGGGAGGCAAGACCTGAATAGCATCCAAAGCGATGAGGTTATGAACACCAGGCAGTAAACAATCCACGCCAACATGGAGAGTTAATGACTGCAAACCAGGGCAGGCAAAGCTCCTGCTGCCTGTAGGGGAGCGTGGTTAAAGCCCTTCTCCTGCTTGGGCAGATGCGTGACTGCTCTGCACCACCATGCGCTGTATCTGCCCCCTCTGCCCCTGCACTGAGCTGCTGCTGGGTCTCAGCCTGCCCTTCAGCCACCTGGACTGCACACTGAGCTGGGGAAAGGTCTCAGCCCACTTCTGGGCTCTGTGGATCATACACTGGGCTGCAGAGAAGTCACAGCACGTCCCCTGGCACCCCCGGGGCATGTGCTGAGATGTGGTCAGCTCTCAGCTGGCTCTCTAAGCCAGGCAGTGAATGGTGGCCAAGTCTCAGCCTGCCTCTGGGCTCCGTGGACCACACACCAGGCTGCATGCAGGTCTCAGCCTCTATCCCAGCCTCAGGGGCCATACGCTGAGCAATGGCCAGCCCTCAGCCCAGTCCTGAGCCTATGAACCAAGCACCGAGCTGCAGCCAGGTCTCAGCCCCGTTCCCAGCCCATGCACCGAGCTGCAGTCAGGTCTCAGCCCCTCTCCCGGTCCCCAGTCACAAGCTGCCCTACGGGAGGTCTCAGCCCACTTCCCGGCCCCTTCCACCGACCTGCGGTCCGGTCCCGGCCCGGTGCCTGCCCGGCCCTCTCCCCACGGCCGCCGCTGCTGCTCCCCGCCACAGCCGCCTCTGCTAGCGCTACGCCAACTGCGCCCGCTACGCCAACGCCGCAGGCAACCCAAAGCAACGCAACGCCACCAGGACGCTTCGAGAATACCAACCCGACGCTACATAACCCCGCCCTCCATCCCAGGGGAGGGAGACGAGGAACACGAGAGAGGCGCCACCTGATTGGACTAGCGGCAAGGAGGCGGGACAAGAGGAACAAGGTTCTGATTGGCTGTTCCTGCACGGGGCGGGGAACAAAGCGCGGCGATTGGAGGCGGAGGCTGCGGTTGGAGTAAGTCCCGCCTCCTGGCTGAAGCCGTCGCCGTGTCGCCGTGTCGCCGTGTCGCCGTGTCGCCGTGTCGCCGTGTCGCCGTGTCGCCGTGTCGCCGTGTCGCCGTGTCGC
>WYDI02027844.1:0-110956 GCA_009867235.2 Psittacus erithacus
AAACAGGGGAAGTTTAGATTGGATATAAGGAAGAAGTTCTTTACTGTAAGGGTGGTGAGGCACTGGAATGGGTTGGCAAAAGACGTTGTGAATGCTCCATCCCTGATGGTGTTCAAGGCCAGGTTAGACAGAGCCTTGGATGACATGCTTTTGTGTGAGGTGTCCCTGCCCATGGCAGAGGGGTTGGAACTGGATGATCTTAAGGTCCTTTCCAACCATAACTATCCTATGATTCTATGATTTTATATTCTTTACCTCAATGCTTCCCATTTTCTTAATGTAGTGATAAGCTGATACTCCATGCAAAACACACAAGGAAAAAGGATGACCATATCACAAACCAGTGTGCCTGGAGTACTACTGGAATGTGTCATCTTGTCACTGATTGGCTTGTGAGTTGTTGCTGAGCTGGTTTCTGAGCTGTGCTTTGGAACATATTTTCCCATTAAATTCTATGATGCATGTGATAAACAGAGGCAATAAAGCAAATGATGGTGTCTATTACACTGATGTTGAAAATCATGCACAGAACTAATAATCCATGCAAGCTTTGTGAGAATGTTCTATGTTAATGTTTGCCAGAATGTGTACTAAATAGTGAATTCCATCTAAAAAGTCAGCAGCCAACAAATTATTTCAACTGAGATACTGCAGAACAGGCTCAACTCCTAGCAGTTCAGTCTGCATCTTAAATATCCTGCCACAGTCCTCCAGAGAGCTAAGCGAACAAGTCCAAGACTTAAACAGATGACTTGGAAAAGGAGCACAAGCAGACAGGAAAGAAACAGGAGCAGTCTGAAGCAACATTAGTAAGAATGTTTTGTGGTCACCAACTTAGATCCATGTAGCACAGAAATTGATAACCACATGTTTATTAACAGAAACAGACTGCAGTGACACAGTTGATGTCAAGGACACTTGTGTTCTCTGCCACTGGTCTGTTGCCAGATGCTTTTTAGCACAAGGTACTTCCTCCAGCCACTGATTATTCTCTCCTCTTCCTGCTTGTGGCTCTGCCTTTTATTACAAAGAAAGAAATAGGCACTGCAAAAGAAATCTATCTACCATTTGTGGGGTAGGCAAGACCATTAGATTGGATGCACCAGATCCCTGTTGCAGTGTGGGAGGCAATGTGGATTCAACCAGTGTTCAAGGAATTGTTCTTCTGATCTCTGCTCCAGGCGCTGGAGGTAAAGCATATACTCCTGTTGGAAGACAAGAAAAAGTAATTTAATTATGTGATCACTCAAGTCTAATGTCAGGCCAATGGACCTTACATATGAACAAGTAATTTACCCTTAAAATTATCAAATACAGGGAAATGGTGATGCCAGTCAGCTTCCCCAACCTAGCAGTATTTACTGAATGACGTCAGTAAAAGTGTTGAGCAAGAATTTTACAGTATTCATAAATTAGGAATTCTGAATGCACATTTCTTATTTGCATAGAGACACAGAAGCTGCTGTTGGTCCTGAGGGTACAGAAGGATTCTCACAGATAGGTCTGTTGTAGCTTCTTTTGAAAATAGATTCCTGCTGATTAAAAACCATGAACCCCTGACAGGATCATATGGCAGTACACCAAAGGGTTCTAGTTAGCAGCGTGCATCAGTGCTGACTGGTCTTTATGTGAGCCATAAAATAATGTGCATTCCCCATGCTAATTCATAGGGGGGTTGGTGTAAGCAAAAAGTTACCAAACTGAAGTGGGCTGTGTACCAACAGCTAGATCTGCATCAGAACAAAACTTACTTGTAAAAAGTTACAGCCCCACTGCCTGGGGGCTCACAAGCTGTGTGAGCACTGGGTACAGGTTTTCATACATATCATCCCCCCCCTGCTTTGCACAGTAGGTGTTGCAGGATTGGAAGCTGTAGTGTAAACCCTTTGCACTGGCCAAGTATTCCTGCTGTGATCCAGCTCTTTGTGCTGACCAGAGGGTTGGTACACTGGGGGCCAGCAAGAAGCATTAGTATCTTGCTTTTTAATGTGCTTTCTCTCCTGACAGCAAGGGGAGATTTGGCTCAAATCCCTCTATAAGACTGTGTTACAAATTTGTGGAGAACAGAACTGTATAACTGATAGGATGCTGCAGGATTAAAAGCAGGGTCTCAGTCAAAATGAGATTAAAACATGCTGATAAGATAAATGACATTTTCAAAATAATCAAGAATGGCAGATCTTGCTGTCTGTAACAGGCTTTTTGAGTGAAACAGCACTTGGAAGGCAAACAGTGTCACAAAGAATTGCAAATTAAATTCCCCAACTCAGCATGATCTGGCCTAGTACAAACAGCTTCTGCTTAAAATAGATGAACAGAAGCGGGTTCATCCCAGCATTCATTTCATTCTGCTACAAAGAATCCATACAAAATCAGGTTTTCTCCTGGAGCCAGGGGTAGAACTATGCACAGGGATAGAGGAGAGATGCACCTTCATTCTCAAGGGAAAATCCCTAAGTTCCTCATGGTGGGGGAGGATAGGTTTTCTATCAGCAGATATTTCCTTTTATACTGAAACCCTTGACAATTAGTGAGGAAAACAAATACTGTTCTCTTTGGGTTTTCTTACAGAAAGGCATCATTGCTGTATAGGAAGAAAATTTTAAAAAAGGACATAAGAAGGGGGTTGGAATATCTCAAAAAGTGTTTGCTACTGATCATGGTAGGATGGGAAGTGGTGAGGACAGAGCAGCAGAGGTCAGTGATCAAATACTTTTCTAGCCCTAGCTCCCTTTACTCCCCACCTAGAATCACAGAACCACAGAATATGGAAGGGAAATTGGAAGGGACCCATAAGGGTCATCGAGTCCAACTCCCTCCTCTTCACAGGGCTACCTAAAACTAAACCATAGACTAAGAGTGTTGTATGGTTTTGCAGTCTTCATTGCACAAGATAGTTAACTGGCACAATGTGGTATCCTTGTGACAGCTTTCAGTTGCTGTGGCCATCACACTTGACAAAGAAGCATGTGCATCAGGAGTGGCACACGGCCAGGCGGGTTCTTTTTGGCTGGTGTACAATAACCACTGGAAAGAGAAGCCCATGAGCTGCCTCCACAACCTGGCACACACCGAGCTCAATCCTGCAAGGTATGTAGCACTGCTCATGTCCTACAGAGTTCAGAAGTGTTCAGCACCTTGCTAAACTGAGCCCCACATGTGCATTCATCACACATGCACCATCTATTGTGAACTTGCTCGCTTCTGTGGGTTTTGCCTCTTCAGAACCATGTCATTTGAGCACAGTTTATTTACTCTGGAACAAAATAGGCAGTAACTTTAAAATACCTTAAGTACCTCTTGAGAAGTGCAGAATTATATGTTACATCTTGTCAAAGCAAGTAAAACAGAAGGTTCTTTAATTCTTTTTCTTTTCTTGTAATATGGCTTAGAAATAAATACAAATATTTCAGCAATACCAATGCTGTTGCCTTAAGCTAGCAACTGAAAACTCCTACCATATCATAACAAACCATCCTATTGGTAGCATCCATAAATAAGTGAAAGAAGTGATTTTAAAAGCTAGCTGAGAACTACCTCAATCTCCACACCGACCACGGACACCTACATCTCCTTTCTGCCTTAAGTGCAGAATGTGCTGTAAGCAGAAGACATTTCCTGTTATTTAGTTCTTCAGAAACAACCTGATGAAATCCACATTTCTATAAATGAAAAGCCACTTTCTTCTCCATAATTTAATTGACATTTTTGAACCGTGATAAATAATTTCCACATTCTGCAAGCATACATTTCCTCAGCAACATTCAGCACTCGCAGAATGCTGCTTAACAGTAATTGAAAGAATATAAAGGGGGGTTTTAATATTTCACAGAAGAGCTCGGCTGCTTAAAAGGGTGATATTCATAAGATACTGCTTGGAATTAAATGTCTATAAATCTAATACTAAGCACAAATGTTTTGGGGCTTTTGGTGTTGTGGGGGTTTTAGTTAATGTAATTTAAAAATGAAAGTCATAAATCACCCTCATTGGCTCATCAGGGAAACCGGCTTTTCTCGGTCTGTCTCCACGGCGAGTTCTCAGAATCTGTTTGGCATCTTTTCCAGCCAAAACTGGGGAAGCGTCTAAAGATAGAAAAGCAGAAATTAGTTCTGAAATTACCAAAAAGTTAACATTTTATCTGTCAGTTGTAAAACGAAACGTCTCCAAACCTGCTTTTTGTCTATATACAAAGTGTTCTTTCATTACAGCCCCTTCCCAGGGGATATTGCATTCCAGGAGATATGAGTGGAATTTTAAACCATTTTTATACTTGTGCTTTCTCTAATTCTGCCTGTATGAAGCAAACCCTATCTATTCGTGTTACTCTCTAAAATGACAGAATATAGCAGCACCATCTAATCACTGGCATTAGTAACTCTTCCAATTCTTTGTTCTTTTCTGTTCTGCTTTACTTTTTAGGACTATATTCAAAGTAATGAGTTAAACTTTTGTTGCAAAGGAGAGTTCGCACTGAACATTTTGCTTGCAGAACCTTGGTCAAATAATATTAGAATAGTAGGCTAGTAAAATTAAACTTTTTGGTTTTACAATAAATGACTACAGTGTGGTAATGCGGAGAGTAAAACATCGAATACAATAGCATGATTGTTAAAAACCAAATCATGGAAAGCCTGCAATATAAAAATAGATGTTGAAAATGAAATATGAAGATAGTAAAATGCAAGGTTGAGGAACTAATACTGTTGAGACATGCTCTGCCGCTCTACATACTCATGCAGGTTTGTTCTATATAATCTCCTACCTGTAAAAGTGGTCATCAGGATCAAAAAGGAGACAAACACAAGAAACGTCTTCATTTTGATTCTACTTTCTCTCAGCCTGTTCCAAAGTGAGTAACGCTGACCGAGGCATCAGCCTACTTGAAGTAGCTACGTCAGTCACAAGTGTTTGTTTATGCTTTGACTAATCTGAGTGATAGTAGAATTCTGAAGACATCTGGCCTGAGGTTTTGAATTAGGCTATTATCTGCTCACACGTTCTCAGCAGAACTGTTCCTGAGGGACAGAAAATAGAAGACCTTTATTCCACATCAGGCTTCAGAGTTACACTGGATAGTTTACATTTGTGAAACCAAACCACATCACCTTGCATTCAGCATAGGAAGCAATGGGTTTGGGTGCCTAAGGTGAACAAGTGCTCTTAAAAGAAACAGTCGCCCATTACTGAATGTTAGTGTTAAAGGCAGTTGCAAAGGGACCCCTATTTGTGAAATTGTCTCAAACTGCAGCACAGAAATGCATATTAATGGGATTTAACTCTAGCAAAGGCAAATTATCACTGCGGGAAAACACAGCAGAGAGATTCTTATTATTGAGTTACTAGAACCATGGAAATGAAAACTCACAGAAAACTTCTCTTTTCAGGACAAGGTAGTAGAAAACTTGATTAAAAGAAACAACATTCTAAGTGTCCTTACTAGTAAACAGTGTGAAGTAAGAATGTAGGATAAGAAATGTTGCAAACAGCTAGTTTCTGCCTTGAGAAACATGGCAGAGGTCCTCTCCCAAGCAGCACTGTACTGGACATGCAGCATCACCAATCTGTAGGGAAAGAAGCGTCCCTTTGGATCTAGGGTATGAAACAGGAGTCAGAATCGATGAGGGGCTCACACAAGGAACATGAGTGATTAACATTCCCCTTTGGAGGGAACATGTAGCACATCCCTGTGTCTCCTGCACCTCAGGGGTTCACCGGGGTTTTCCAGCCCTCCTCACTGGGGCCTTTTTATTTCCTGAAGAGGTGGTGTTTATTCCCCTGTGCCACCATGCCTGCACAAGTCAGGGTGACCTGTGGCAGAGTGTGGGTCTCAAAACCATTTAAAACACAGAAAGGTTCAGGAAATCCAACAGCAGATCAGAGCAAGTGAGTGACAGACAGATCAGAACAAGTGAGTGACACTCAGATCGGAGCAAGTGAGTGACACTCAGAGCAGAGCAAGTGAGTGACACTCAGATCGGAGCAAGTGAGTGACACTCAGATTGAAGCAAGTGAGTGACACTCAGACAGATCAGAGCAAGTGAGTGACACTCAGATCAGAGCAAGTGAGTGACACTCAGACAGATCAGAGCAAGGCCAGTGAGTGCCTCTCAGACAGACACCTTTGGGGCATACCCAGTTGCTGTACCCACTGGTGTGACGGCTCCTTGGCTGGCCGGGCTGCATTAGCACAGCTCCTCACACTGTTCTTTACCATCTGTAAAAGTCTGGCAGAAACTGAGTGTGCTGTAGGTGTGAGGGCTCCTCAGAGCGACAGCAGGCGATGGAAGCGCTCCGGGCTCGGGCCGTGCTGGGGTTGGGGCATCCCATGATGGGACTTTTCTTGGAAACCATGGTTATTAAACTGGCGCTTCAGATCCCAACAGCCTAAAATCCAAGGAATGTTGCGTCTCTTGTGTGGATGTAACTGTTCAAGATACTGTGTTGAAAGTACGCAAACCTGTAGTTTCTAATGGCAGCGGCTCTTTGTTTTCAGCACTGCTACAGGGGAGCAGTGTAACCTGTGAGGGCAGAACGAAACGAGGAGGAGGCGTTCCTGGCTGGGGTCACAGGAACCGTCACAGGAACCGGCAGCGCGGTAACTGGGCCCGGAGCCGGCTCGGCAGCGGATGCTCCACCGTGGCCCTTCGCCCTGGGTTGCCGAAGCCCCGTGCCCGGGGAGCTGTCGCCATGCTCCGGGCCGCGCTACCCCGCGCCGTCGTGGAGCTGCTGGCGACAGGCCCGGTGTCGCGATAACCCCGTGACGAGCCGGCCCGATCGCGGGCGGCGCCCGTCTCCTGGCAACCGCCGCTTCCGCTTCCGCCGCCCGGCGCATCCCCGCGGCCGCCGCTCGCCTCCTGCTCGGCCCAGCGGGAGCCGCCGCCGGGACCCCGCGGGGCTGCGGAGGAGGAAGCGGGCGCGGGCGGGCGGCGGAGCGAAGGGCCGGGACCTCGGCGCCGGGCGGGTCTCGTTACCCCGAATCCCCGCAGAGGGGCCGTGGTGCGTTCGGGGCAGCCGGGGCCGTGCGGCGGCTCCCTCCTGGCGGGCGGGAGGAGGCCGTTGCCAGCCGGCATTGCGCTGGGCCCGGGCGGGCGGCGGGAGCCCCGCGCAGCCGGCGGGCACCGGAATCCTGTGGCGGGTAGGTCGGGTGGCCCCTGTGGGGCAGCTTGGTGCTTGGCCCTAGTAGGGGTTAAAACATGTTTGATGAGGCTGCGCGTTGGCTTCTTGGACTAGGGGCCCGTTGGCGGGCTGGCCCTGCCGTCTGCCCGAGTGCTGTGAGGGGTTAGGCCGGCGAGGCTGAGCTGCCGAGGGATGGAAGGGACGGGGAGCAGGAGCAGCACTTCTTCCTCGGTCGTCGCAGACTACAGTTTGGTGTTCTGGACTCTGTGCTCCGTGCTCCTGCCGGTGCTCATCACCCTGTGGTGCAGCTTCCAGCGGTCCCGGCGGCAGATGTTGATACGAGATATCTTTCGGAAGAGCAAGCATGACTGGCACTACACAGACCTCTTCGGGCAGCCCTCCTACTGCTGCGTGTGTGCTCAGCACATCCTCCAGGGCGCTTTCTGCAACTGCTGCGGCCTGCGTGTCAGCGAAGGCTGCCTCAAGAAAGCTGACCAGCTCTTTCACTGCAAGGAGATTATGATGAGCAGCAGTGGAGCCCGCAGCTCCATGCCGCACCACTGGATCAGAGGCAACGTCCCGCTCTGCAGCTGCTGTATGGTCTGCAAACAGCAGTGTGGCACACAGCCCAAGCTCTGCGACTACAGGTACTGCAGGGGAATTTGACTTTGTGTGTATAAGTACGATGCCATATCCGTAGGGTGATTGGAGCGTGTTACCCCGAAGGGGATCCTGCAGTAGTCAAATGTAAAACCCTGTTAAAAAAACAACTTCAAAGAACCTAAAATTAAAATGGATGCTTGTGGGTAGTTGGAATCAAAGATTAAGAGTGTGGCATTACATCTCCTGTCTGCGTGCTCTCTTAATTGCATTACTCCAGACTGATGTGCTATCTACACTATAATTACATTCAAAAGGCTATCTGTATCCAGGAGAGTGTGTATTTTAGGGGATGACCTGAAGAAGGTTCTAAGGCCCTTGTCATTTGTATAGTGGGTATCCTGAGCAATTTGAGTGGCACAGCTCTCAGTTCAGAGGCATCTGCTCAGTCTAACTAGAACAGGCATCTTAAAGTTACTGAAGTTCATTTCTAAGGATACTCCAAAAGAAAGTTAATGGGAAATTTTAAGAGCTTCTGTAATACAATCTGTTGTTTGTGGTGAGTGTGTTAAAAAATTCAAGGAGCCATTAATGGGCTTGCAAAGTTGTCAGCATGACACATACAGGCGTGTTATGCCAAAATACAGGGCTAGTGATCTAGGTGCTGGGTACAGCGTAAGTGTTACTTCAGCCTTCTTGAAAGATGTCATCTTTCCGGCATATATTCTGCCAGCTTTTGCTTTGCGTCTGTGTAACGCTGTCAAATTGCTTGGTAAGTAAGCAGAAAATGAGCACACTATTGGAAACAAAACCTTGAGAGAGTGTGCATAGCAGAGGAGGAAAGGAGAAGGGTTTGAAGGCGAAGGGGGAAAGAGAGAAAAGGGAAAGAAGTCATAGTACAGGGCAAGTATCATTCTACTCTGGTGTGCTGGATTAGTCAGGAGGATTCCAAAAATAGCTTTCACAGCTGCTTAAGCCGAGGCTTTGGATGTAGCAAATGAGGATTAACATTCTGCAGAGGCTGGCAGTGGATATTGCAGCATTTCCTCTTGTTCTGGCCCGTTTTCCAGGACAGCTTTTAGAATACGTAAAAAGCTGAGCAGTTTTGCATAACAAAATCCCATCAGCCTTGTACCACACTGTATAACCTTTTAGGTTTCAGACTTAAAGGGTTATTCTACATCTTAAGAAATTCATTAATGAATGTTACTTGTAACACTACTAATTTGAACTCTAGTGTTTCATCCATGCTCTTTAAGGATGGGTAGAGTTCCATTTCTCTTTCAGTGTAACTGTTAGTATTGCAGACAATGCAGAAGTATGTTTATAGCACCTAGGTTTGGAATGGAAAAGAATAGAGTTAATTTTAAGCTATTGGTTTTGGGTTCTTTTCCCTCAGAATTGAAATGCTTTTCTAAACTTGCAAGCACAATGGCCTAGTTATGCTGGTTTCTCTAGCCAGTGTGCTTAAAATACTACTTACAATGATGCATGTAAACATAAGCACTTTTCAGTTAGTGTATCTAAAATAAATGAGCAATATCAATGTGCCTGTTGTTTGAGGATTTCTTTTCCATGGCTTTTGGTCTTTATTCCAGATGTGTGTGGTGTCAGTACACTGTCCATGATGAATGCATGATGGATTATTTAAAGACGCAGAAGTGTACATTTGGAGAATTCAGGGATTTAATTATTCCACCATACTATTTGTCTACAATCAACCAGATGCGTAAAGAGAAAAGAACTGATTATGAAAAGGTAATGGTCTGCTGCTGCTTGGGTTGTAATGTATTTGTAAGAACCCCTGGCAAACAAGCAAAAAAACCCTTACATGCATTAAAATTTGAACTCCGAACATTGTCAGATTAATCACTCTTAGGTGAATGTTCCAATACATATGAAGTACTTGCAGTGTTAATTCTCAAGCGCCTGTCATTTTACTAACATGGTATTTGGAGCATCAGCATACATTTGGATTCTGCTACTCCAAAGCAACGCTGAGATTTGGGTACCTTGCTTGAATGTTTTGCAATTTTTCTGCTACTGGGTTCCTAACATTGTAGTATTTGTTGTCCTGGGCACTGCAGAACAGGAATCTTCAGCCTTTACGTTTGTTTTGACTGCCTCAGACTAATTGGTAACTTCCTCATTTCCGCACTTGCAGGGGACAGGTTTTGGAGCATGGCTGTAAACATTTCCAAATGTGCAGTGGTTTTATGTCTGACTGACTTCTACCCTTTTGCAGGTAGCACCTTACTGCAGGAAACACTGGATGCCAGTAATTGTACTGGCTAATACTCGCAGTGGAAACAACATGGGTGAAACTTTACTAGGAGAATTTAAAATTCTGCTGAACCCTGTTCAGGTATTTACAGTGAAAAGCCACTATAATAAAAAGTTTAAAGTAGAACCTGCCTTTGCTTACACAATGGTATGGATCTTGTGGAAGATGAGTAAAGGAAACAAATTCATGCAGTTTGTTCTTTTAGAAAAAACAGCTTTATAGAGAGAAACCAAAAGTGCAGAGGCTCCTCCCACCTGCAGGTTTGTTATGGTTCTAATACCAGTCCAGGTTTTTATTGCTAGTAATAGATGCAGTCATTCTGTTAATGATGAGTGTTTGGCTCTTGAAACTGTGTGCAGTTGTTAGAGAATGAAACTTTGAGATCTTCTTAATTTGAAACCTGTATTTGCTTAAATCCTCACTTGTGCAAGTGTCAGTGTTTACAGTTGCTGCTTTGTGTTGTTGCTTTCCTTTAAAATCCACGGGGGTGGACCAGGATGTTGACGTAAGGCAGGCAGTTGTTCCTTGGATTTCCTGGCTGCACGTTAATACTCTTCCTTTGAAGTTCAAAACCCAGCCTTGGAATACAGGCTAGTAGAAACCACTATGTGTGTGTGTTTAAATGCATTCCAATCAGGCTGTAGAGAATAGACCTCTTTGTGTGCTGGGTATTTAAAAATAACCTTTATCTGAAGTCTTTCATCTCTACAGAGTTCATCATAGTGCCTCTAGATAGAGACTTTCCTTAGGGCGCTGTCAGCTCAGTTTATCGATGGCATTTATTCCCAGTGAAGCAGCTGGAGCTGTCTTGTGAATTTGGGAAACCAAATCCTGCTCACAGAAGTCAAGACAGGTCATAATGTAATATTGTAAATGTAGAATCTTTGTTTTGCATTAGAATGAACTTTTTGAAGTTGTTTATCTGCAAGGCAAATCCTGAGTCCTGTTCTGTGAACCCGGAACTCCTTATTTTCCTCTCTTCTAGGTTTTTGATCTAAGCAAAATCACACCTGCTAAAGCACTCCAACTTTGTACCTTGCTGCCTTGCAATGCTGTCAAGGTTCTTGTCTGTGGTGGGGATGGCACAGTAGGCTGGGTCCTGGATGCCATTGATGAAATGAAGATAAAGGTATCGTGGTTTAAATTTAAAGATGTTTTATGGAGAAACGAGTTTTGGAGCTGCTGAAGTGCTGCACCTCATCTCTTAACCTGCATTTATTGTTTCCATTTTACTAAATAAGCCTAGAGAGAAATATTTGCAGAATTGCTTATTCATACAATTTCCCCGGTAGCGCAGGAAAATTATGAAAGCTTTAGGTTTTAAATGATATTTCAAGTTGTTCTTTTCTGTAACAGAAGAAAAGAACAAGCTGCAGAGTATTTTATGTGTTGTTGTCTAAACAGATTTGCTGTAAATGGCATTGCTGCTAATACGCTCTGACTAGTTATTTCTTCCAGTGCACTCAGTCTTGTATAATAACCTCATAATGTTGCTGGCTACGCTGGTTATATTGCCAGTGCGTGAATGAGTGCAGTCATTTGCTTCTGCTCCTTATCATATATTCTAAAAAGCCTATCAGAGCTGTCACTCTGCAGCCTACTGTAGCCTCTGCTGACACCAAGTAGAGAAGGAAAATTAAGCTGTATGTTTGCTGTTGATTTGAAAGGAAGATATTGCAGTTTAAAGGGCTACTTAGAACTAATGAGAAAATAAAAAATGAAGAATTATTAATAGGGCTTCAGTGCTTTACCTGTAAACTTTTTCTCCAGTAATAAAAGGAATAAAGTTTCTCCTCTTTTATAAATGTGGATTTTGTTGTTGGCTTGGGGTATTTTGCTGTGGCTTTTTTGTTAATACATGAGATGTTTTAGTTGAAGGCCATTATTACTACTTCGTTCACAGTCAAACTGAGCTTCTGTCAGGGCTTTTATGTACTGATGAAGTAGAAATGCAACAAAGTGTAACTATAAATGTTAATGTGAGTATATAGTTACTTGGTCTTGGACACATGACATATTGCCCCTCAGAGCCAATATAGTTGATTAAATCTATGTTCTTTTTTGTTTCCAAGTATTAAAAGTGAATCATTGGAGTTACATAAATACTGATGCGGTTATCCACAAAACCTTTTTATTGTCAGCATTAAGTCATTTGCTCCCTTCATTTATCTTGACTCTCAAACACAGGTTACCAAGCTGATAACTCCTTGAGAAAACAGTAACCATCATGCCACTTACTGCAAATACTTTTCACAGCTAAATTTCAAAGGCCATAATAAATCTAAAATAACTCTTTACCCTTCTATGGTAAAGAGAGCAAAAACCTTTGCTGAGGTGGCCATTCTGAATGTCTGCTGCTGTTGCTTCCCCTGTGATCTGCAGAGGTGATTATCATCTGCTCCATCTGCTGATGACAGTTGGATCTGTGTGTGCATGTGGCATCTCTGAAACTTAGATACTGACTTTCCTTTGAGTATGTGAATTTCTGTCAATGACTGAATAGTGTTATGTGCATCTGTTGTTTCAGACCTAACCTCACTTCAGTCTTTTAAGAGCATTTCAGTTTCTTGTGATGGTTCACAGGCATATGTTATGTCTCTCTTGGTGCTCGTATCACTTTTCAGAGTTATAGAATCCCATAATTATTTTGAGTTGGAAGGGACCTTAAAGCTCATCCAGTTCCAACCCCCTGCCATGGGCAGGGACACCTTCCACTAGAGCAGCTTGCTCCAGGCCCCATCCAGCCTTGATCTGAACACTGCCAGCGATGGGGCAGCCACAGCTTCTCTGGGCACCCTGTGCCAGCGCCTCAGCAACCTCACAAGGAAGAGCTTCTGCCTAAGAGCTCATCCTAGTCTCCCCTCTGGCAGGTTAAAGCCATTCCCCCTTGTCCTATCACTACACGCCCTTGTAAAAAGTCCCCCTCCAGATATCTGGAAAAACCTGTTATTGCTTATGTGCGCTAACAGTGTTAGTAACTTACCATGGCTGCAGCAAGTCAGCAGCAGCAAGTCAGGAAATCAGATGCCAAGTTCAGAGCTCCTCTTCTACATCTAAAGCATCATATTTGTGAAGGAATATTCTGTTCCATATTAATAACACATTGTTTCCATATTCTGTTTGTATTCTCTTCTCACAATGTTTTAACATTTCCTCCTTCTTCATTATCTCTACAATAAGTACCTAAATGTGCCATCTGCTATTACTAACTGCTGCCAACTCTATTGCTCTGCACTATGTAACAACGTGCTGTGAAGATTAATGATATTTATCTAACCTGAACATTTGGGGATAAAAGGGAGAAAATGGGTGCTGAAGGAGGAGCTAATATGCAGTGGTTTTGTATCCTAGGGACAAGAACGTTATATTCCACAAGTTGCAATTTTACCTCTGGGAACAGGTAATGACCTGTCTAATACACTGGGCTGGGGTGCAGGTTATGCTGGAGAAGTCCCTGTAGAACAAATCTTACAAAATGTCATGGAGGCAGATGGAATCAAACTAGACAGGTAAGTAACAGTGGGAAGATAAGTTCTATAGAACCAAATACTTCTGTAGCTCTGCTGATATCCAGTTGCAGCAGTATATGTAAAGAAACACAAATATTGCTGGAGGGAACTGCAAAATAACTGAGGTCCAAAATTAGTCTGGCTGTAGTTGTTCTTCAAGGCTTAACTTTTTCATAATTTAACTAAATTTGAATCTTTTCATTTGATCCCAATATAGATATGAGATTCCTAGCTACAGCTTTGATGCTAAGTGAGAGCAGTCTGTCATGGGTTTAAGTAATGCTGTTGTTTTTCAGATGGAAGGTTCAAGTAACAAACAGAGGATACTACAACTTAAGGAAACCAAAGGTATGATTTGCAAGTATAAATAAGGATTCTCTGGAATACCTGGATGTTTATACTAATTTTTCTGGTTACCCACTTTCCATTAAACACTGTGACTTTTAAATTCTGATAATGATATTTAATAAGACCATAACTACGAGTTCTGTTTTACAGGTATTCACAATGAACAACTACTTCTCTATAGGACCTGATGCTCTCATGGCTTTAAATTTTCATGCTCATCGTGAGAAGACTCCCTCTCTGTTTTCCAGCAGAATTATTAACAAGGTGTGTTTGGTGAAGTGACATTTTTCTCCTTGTAGTTGTTAACTTAAGGCTATTTTTTGCTTTACATTGCTTTACTCCCCTACTCCCTTTCATGCCATTTTAAGAGTTTGAGCTCATTTTTCCTGGGGAGAGGGTTCCATGCTTCCAGCCCACTCACAAGTGTTCTCTCTTGCCTCTGCTTTCTTGCTTACAGAATATACTGTTCAATTTTTGTTTAGAATGTCTCATTTGCTTAGAAACTTAATGGATTAAAGACATTGCCTATTTCCTTTTAATGTGGAAAGCAGTTTTCTTACGCAAGTTGTAGCCTCTCTCATGAAGAGTGCTTAGTTGAAGGATGTGCAAATATGCAACGTATTAATATTAGATAAGGTTTGCAGAATAACATCTACACATGAATATTTCATAGTCTTGATATGATTTGTCTTTTTCTAAGAGAGTTTTCTGTTCTCCCTGTCTTGGGGTATTTTTTTACAGGCAGTTTATTTTTTCTATGGAACCAAAGACTGCTTAGTACAAGAATGTAAAGATCTTAACAAAAAAGTTGAGGTAAGTTTTTTAACTTGCTTATTCTCTGCACAATTGGTGAAGTGTCAAAACTTCCCTTGTGAAAGAAAAGGGGGAAAGCTTTGCAGCTTATATCTGTATGATACTTGTATGAGAATGGCTTTGGACCTGGATTATTTTTGCAGAGAGACAGAACACTGACGTGTTTCATGGATTTCATGTCTCCGAGCTTACTGAAAATCCCTATTTACTTTCTGACCTTGAACTCAGTTCAGTGAGTTCAAGTACTGATACTGAGATAAAATATGCCTTACACCAGAGACTTACATAAATGAGAGTTCCTTTTTCTGTTCTCTGTTGACAGAATCTATTAAGGCCTAGGATATCTTGTGAAATCAGAAGTTTTTTGGGGTTTTTTGAAGTATGAGAAGAAAACGTCTGTTTGTACAGGGCCAGTTTTTCTTCAGGTGGAAGCCTGTTAGGTGCATAAAGAGAATAACCAGCTTATACTGAAGTACTGAATTTGAGCCACAATAATAAACTTCTGTTTGTCTTTTAAAGCTAGAGTTGGATGGTGAGAGAATTGAGTTGCCCAATTTGGAAGGCATCATTGTCCTGAATATTGGCTACTGGGGAGGCGGCTGCAGGCTCTGGGAAGGAGTGGGTGATGAACCTTACCCCTTGGCAAGGTACACGTTGCATCTTCTTATTTTTTCCTTTAATAGTTCTAGTGCAAGCAGTTCTCTCTACTAGGCTGTGCTTACATAGTCAGACTTGTCTGAAAATCAGAAGGATTCCTTGTAGCAGCAGGTTATCTGGGATTTATTATTTTCGTTATGTTAGAGATTTGGACTAAGTGCATCCCAGACATGAAGGTGTTTTTTAAGACCTTCTCAAAATGTCTGGCATGATTAAGCAATAACACTGAAGAGGCTATTGAAATAAAGGTAGCCTTCAAAAAGCAGCAGATATGCCCATTTGAGAATATGAAAGAACGTGTCTTAATAGAGGTTGAGATATAAACTAAAAATGAAGCAAGCCAAAAATTTGACTGCCATGCTTGAGTAAGTTGGCTGGAGCAATACTATAAAGGGGAAAAGCTGGGCACATTAGTTATTCCCTCTTGTACTTCCTTCTTCAGAAGCCATATATAAATATGATTCAGAGTTTGGTTACAAGACTTATCACATAACCATTAGGGTTGTCAGGGACCTCTGGAGATTGTCCAGTTCAACCTCCCTGCCAAGGCAAGGCCTCCTAGAGCACGTTACGCATGTCCAAGTGGATGCTGAATGTCTCCAGAGAGGAAGACTCCATGATCTTGGATTTCTAAAACTTATTTGGGCAAGATGCTTTACCAAAATCTAAAACATTAGATCATTAGAAGCTTTTCCTGTAGAATAATAACTGGATGAAAACACAGAAAATTGTACACATTTATGGAAGAGAAATCCACTGTGGGCCATAAATATGCACGATGGGGCTTAAGTCATACATCCATAGTTTCCAGAAATCAGATGGGGTGTACCAGCTGATGTATTGCTCCACACATGTGTTTGACTTCCTTTGCTCTTCAGTGGAATGTCTTCAGTGCTGGCCAGTACAAATAGTTTAAACGTATCTGTAGAATAACATGTCTATAGAAATAGCCATAAAAGGGCTCTGTAATATTTGGACGGGTATTCTAGGGCTCATGAGCACCAGTGAAAAGAGTCTCCTTTCTTAATTCATAGGCACGATGATGGACTTCTGGAAGTTGTTGGTGTTCATGGTTCTTTCCACTGTGCCCAGATTCAGGTGAAGCTAGCAAATCCTGTTCGCCTAGGGCAGGCACATACAGTGAGGGTAAGTGGTGGTGATGAACCTGTTTCCCCTAAGTTATTATTTTTTAATACACAGTATCAGCATGTTGTTGTTGTAAAAAGGATCTCCAGAGCTGCTCTGAACCACTGTGATTGTGTGTTCTTCTATTTAATACTAGCTGATCTTGAAGAGTTCAAAGATGCCGATGCAGGTGGATGGAGAGCCATGGGCTCAGGGGCCCTGCACTGTTACTATAACTCATAAGACACATGCACTGATGCTGTATCACTCGGGTGAACAAACAGATGACGACACTTCCAGCAGTTCTGAGGAAGACCACATGAGAGAACTGACGGATGAAGATACATAGATGCAGGTGGAACTTAGCAGAATACAGCAATGAGCTTCAGCTCATTTAAAATCACTGAGAACACCTAATTTAGATTACAGTTTGTGTCCTAAGGTTCATACTTGTGAATGAACTAGTGCTGAGGAAAAAGCCATGCTTTTACATTCATGAAAACCTCCACAGCTGAATGACCACAACTGTTTTGCCTTTTAAATTGGTGGTAATACCCAGCCTTTCTAGCTGGAGGAGTTAGTTACTCTGATGGCAGGAAAGAGACAGATACCTCAGCCCTCCCTTGCTGCGGAATCAGATGTTCTGCTCATACAGTCTAGTGTGCAAGATGTTTGATACCCTTGGAAAGGGGAGCAGGTGGAGTTTGGCCTGTTCCACCTGCCCTTTTCCGCAGGACAGAAAATCAGACCAAGTAGGGTGTGAGCTGGTTTTCTGACAACAGCCAGCTCCTGGCTGCCGTCTGTTCTTGGGAGCAACACGAACACCTTTTCATGCACCTGCTTGTGCAGTGTGTATCTAATAGGCTTGACTGGGAGAGCAGAGGATCTAGGAGCTCTTGGGAAGGTTTTAGCAAGAGAGATGCTTTTGGACCAAAGGCTTCTGGAAGTGTTGTGTTAGTAAATGACCTTTTTTTGTGGCTTTATAAGCCGTAGATAGAATACTCCTGAGGTCCCAAGTAGCCAAGGTACAACTTCAAAATAATTGTACCATAACTTGCACTGAATGATCCTGTGACTGACTCTGCTTCAGTTCAGTGAGAGACAAATTCTAGTTCTTGTAAATAGCAACGTCGTACGTCTTGAGGAGGCTTTTTGGAGGAAAACTTGGACAAAGGGGCTGTTTCTTTTTAGCTGTTTAGAGGAGGGTTTTAGAGAAATGGTGATGATTGGCAAATGTGTATGTTGGTCATCTTGGGTTTCTTAAAGATCTTGCTTCATCATCACCTGAAAATGATCAGTAGCAAGCCAGTCTGTTAACTGTTTCAATTTTAAGTGTGGCAGTTGAGAGCTAAGCTTGCAGAAGTTAGCAAGTTCTGGCATTCATGTGTATAATTTGATTGGGGGAAAAAAGCATGGAAGCATTTGTCTTCTGACTGGCTCATAGGAGGGTCAGAGTTACCATGTTCGACCTGAAACTTCATTTCCCGTATGAATATAAAGCAAGAAAAAGATTGGTGATCTATACTGATAGTACAGGTTAAGAACATACAACAGTACATGGAAACTGTCAGTTTGGCGTATCTGAAGCTTCTCAGGTTAAAAGCTTCTCAGGTGAACACATCTTCATGGTTAGCAGAAGTAAAAAACCTCCTTCCTTTTTCCTTTTCTGTTGTAGGTATTTTAAGCTTGCAGCAGGTGAGAGCCATGAGCTGAGGTTTAAACTTTGTCTCCAAGTAATTCAGTTAAGTCCAGTTGAGTTACTGAAGGTGATCTTCCAAGTAAGAAGAGAATTTATGTTGAATGTTTACTTTTATAAGCCAAGATGGTAAGAGAAGATGAGAGCTTTGGTCTAAACTTTGAATGTTGCTGCTTTTGTCTGAACTCCTCCATTATTTTGGTGGTGGTTGTGTCTTTTTCCCCCCGCCTTTTTTCCTTATGAAAGTGATACCGTTGGGTAAAGTAGGCTGTGTTTCTAGGTTTTGTAAACTGAAACTGTTTTTCAACAATTGTAAAATGACATTTGCATTAATGGTGAATGAACTATTTATATTTTAAAATAATTTATTGAAACCTTGGCAAAGTCAGTATTTTTAAAACCTTCAATTGTAATCCTCTTTGGAGAGCATTTTTAACTTGATGGTATTTGTTGTAGAAAGTGTATGTACTAGATCTTAAATACTACTGATTGTCAGTGAATTTATAGCTGTCTGAAAATGTGATTAGAGTGTAATGAAGTGTAAAGCAGAAGGCATGTGTAAATTCCACATTCATTAGCTTTATACACCTCAACTTAATTATTGTGTGTAAATATGGAGAACAAATGAATAGTAAAAACTGTAAAAAGCATTTAAAATACCCAAAAGTATACTATGTTAGAGAAATCCACTACTCTCTTTTTTTAGTTATGAGCTTCAACTTGTGTTAGCTTCAAAGATCTCACTAGCTAAGTTATTATTTTTATATATATAACCATCAGCATCCTTAAAATAGTGAAGTTCTGTGCTATGGTTCTTACCTGTTGTTTACAAGCAAATGCTATGTATCTGGAAAAAGCAGGGTATGTGCTATGAAAGGCAGTATTTTCTCAAGAGAAATTACATCACTGGCTACTTAATCTCAGCTATTCATAATGCAGTTTAAAGAGTTACCTGAAGTTGATCAGGTGATTGTGCAAATTGTTTTATAGCCTAAGAACCTTCAACTGCTCAAAAACTTCACTCTTTGGACTCCTGACGTCTAGAAGAAAAGTAATTGATGCCAAGACTTGGAAAGTCTCCCTTTTGTGCAGGAGGTGAGCTGGCTTCTCCACATGTGCTTTGCCCAAGTGGGGACCAGTGATGTACCATGTTTGTTCAGGCAAGATCCTCCCAGTTACTCAAAAGGTGTGAAATCCCCTTTGGGAAATGGAAATTCATCCTTCCTTTTGGAGAAACAAAGGAGAAGTGAAAGTAGCATCTAATTGGGTACTTGTTTGGGAAAACCCTGGTAAATGGCCCTGTTGTATGGGACAGATCATCTCCTCCTTGCATGTGGAAGTGAAGAGGCGTGTGTTTCACAAGCTGTTAATGATTGCTGCAGATGACAGGTAGCAAATGTAGCCATTGTAAGCATGGGGAAGCCTCTTGGAAATTGTATTTGTGTTATGGAGAATATTCTGTAAGGTTGAAGTGTGCAGTTCCCAATCACACATGGGATCATCTCTCTGTTGTAACTATCTGTAGCTGCCCTATGCATGACCAAAAGTTGTTTTTAAACATACAGTGTTAGCACCAGAATATCTTGGGAAGTCTTGCTGTTTCCAACTTGCTGTCTTTGGATTTCTATGTATCCTCCTTTCCAGGGTGTTGCAAATTGGGTTAAAGCCTGTTTTGAGTTAGTTTTATGGCACTGTTTTGATGTCCAACTGCAGGCAGTAAATGTCAGCAATGGGCTTCCAGATTCTGATGCTAGCATAAATGAACTATTCTGATTTGTATATAGCTATAGCTGCTTGATGTTGTCACCTTGTGATTGTAAACCTGTTACATGCGGTTTTAATACGGTAGGTGCAAAAAGCACCAGGACACTGTGGCTCTTGTGAAAAGAAATTGGAAACCTGAGAACACTGCAGTACGTTCTCTGTCCAGAAGAGGGTGCTCTGCAGCTGGGTCTCACGCCCTGCGCTGAGGAATTTTTCCTGGCCCTGTTGATGCTTAACGTTGGAAAAATACCAAAAGCAATGTTTAAGACGAGTCACGAGTAGTTCCTTCTGGCAGTCTTCACTCGGTTATACCCTTGTGTAAACTGCACAGGTGAATAACAACATCAACTGTCAAGCACTCAAAAGTGAATTCCCAAAGTTTGAAGTTTTACTGCCGCATACACTAGCTTAACTGTGCACAGAGCTTCTTGTTGTAGGCTTTGTTTACTTTGTGTTTTCAGCTCAGCCATTCAGAGCAGGGTTAAACTGTTTCAAATGCCACCAGCATTTTGTGTCTTTCTCCATGTGTGGACTTCTTAGAAAGGTGTATGAAGTCCAAACTTGCATTCTTCATCTTCAAAACCAGCTGAGGAAGTGAGTAGCATACACTTAGGTAATTTTTTTTTCTATGTCTGTCTATTGTTTTGGTTTGAGTAGTGCTTAGAGCATACTTTTAACAGCACTTTGCAATTACTGCAGTTATTAATATAGTCATATATTTTCTCCTGCAGTTGCAATGTTTGTTTCAAATTAATGTGGGATTTGCTCAAACTTGAATATTTTTCTCAGCTGTTACAAATTGCATTTCATGTTCATAATGTAAGAACTGTATAGCATGATTTATGCGTTTGATACTCTTTTTGTATGTTCACTTTCGATGTTGCCCCTTCATAGGGTTTTTTATTCCAGGTCTTGCTTTTCTTAAGGATTAACTTGAAACACCATTTACTTTGGTTAGAAGCTTTAAGTACTTGCTCTCAGAAAAGAGACTTGAGTTTCTTCTGGTTGTAAAAGAAAATGCTACCTTGTGTGAACACCCTTGGAGAAAAACACCCTGTTGAGGCAATGCTTATAGCAAAAGTAAGTTTAAAGTTTCTTCTGTATAACTTCAGCTAATTCAGACTAAGAATTCGTACACCCATACATTTTGCTTGCTAGTGTTTACAGCTACTCAGTAAGTACTTCTTTCCCTCAGTCATTGAATTACTCATTTTATGCTGGCTCACTTTCAGCTAAAAATGTTATTTGAGACAGTATTAAAAGCTCTGATTAAATCGGGATAGTGAGCTTCTCTTCTACCTACTTTATCCCTCGTGCCGGCTAGCTTGTCAGAAAGGAGCATTGGAATGGCTTCACACAGTGTATTCTTAGCCCAGCAACCCACTTGTTTGGCTTTTTCAGTCACCACCACCACACCTGGAAGATATCAGAAAGGTCTCCAAAGGCTCCCAGTCTCCCTGACCTATTCTGAATGTCCAGTTTTTGCTCCTTGCTGCCGGGGAGGAACCTCCCCATTCTCCACAGGTTCTGAGAACTGATTGTTAAAGGTTCTGGTTTCAGTTTGGCCGGTTCCTTCTGGTTCTGTATTATGTTGCACTGAAGCTCACAGCTTTTATAGTGTGTGTTATTGTATCTCACTGGTTTAAAAACCAAAAAACAAACTTCAAGCACTGTACCTTAGCTGCGAACAGCATAATGGTATCATTGTTGTAGTAGTTAGCCTTTTCTACTTAGCAACAAATGCTTTTTGGTAGAGTACCACTGTAACCTAGTTATTCTGTGGGTAAGTAGGACACTTAGGAATCTTTGCATGTGTTCTAACTGAAAAGCCTTTTTTGTTCTGTATTCTGTACCAACTACTAGCAGTTTTCCTTTTGGAAAAGAAAAGGTGATTTGACCCTTCAGTTAGGAGTAAACTAGGATATCTTCTGGTTTAAAAATACTAGTACTTAACTCATCCTGTTGAATGTGAACCACTTATTTTAAAATGCTCTGACTCTTTTTCTGGTAAATGATAGCTGCTTTTTGAACATAGGAATGAGACAACAGAGACCACTTGTTCATTTAGTATATTGAGAGAATTTAGACATTCTCTATTTCACCTTAGTATAGGCCATAGCTCTAAAAGCCCAGCATGATCACAGCTTTTTATCTCACTAAGAGTGCTGAATACACAGTTCAGGTTTTGGGCATCTCAGGGAGAGATTTCTAGCTGGAGTAAAGCCGCATGCCTTGACTAAACCTAGTGACATTACACAGACTTACATTAGCTGAGGATCCAGCCCTTAACTATTCATAAGTATGAATGTAACCAAAATCTTGCTTTGTTTCCTGCGCTGTTTCTTGTGCTGTGTACCCTTACTGATGTAATTCACTTTTTGCATTGCTTCATTTGTAACTTGTTTGTAGATTGCAGCGTGAAAATAGTTTTCTTTTTAAGAGTAAGTGGGTGCTTACATTGTGAGCTTATTGCATTCTGTACCCAAAGTTTACATCCCTCAAAAGCCATTTTGTCTGCTTCCAACCGTTGTAATCTTCAGAGTGAGTACCTCCAGCCATCTTCTCTTTCTAGGATTTTTATAGTTAAACAGAATGGATTTTTATTTTTGTAACTTTGATCTGTAGAGTAGTTACTTCTATTTAGGAATTAGTGGTCAGAGTACTGTAAAAATGTTACTTTAAAGAGCTGTAAATTTAAATTAGTAATTACCACTTGCAAGAAAATACCAGCATGTTAAGAGTTGGGAAGAAAAAAAAGTTATTCTTTAGCTTGGAACTACTGTGATGCTATGACTTGTGATTTGTATTGAATGTGTTCATGTGTATATTCTGAAGTTGCACTAAATGGGGAAAAAAATGAGCTTAAATGCAAGTAATTGATAAGAAAGTAGAATTTGTAACACTTTAGGGGTTTTTTCAACTGATACAGGTGGCGTTTTGGATTCAGTATTTCTTGGGTTTCCCACAAAACAGGAGGGAGTGATCAATGTGTTCCTGACAGAACAGCCGTTTCCTTAGGGTCCAGTTTGAGGTAGGTGTTATTTAGTGCCCAAACATAAGCTGAAGCTGTCCTTACCATTCCCACCTCTCTTCCCAGGAAACAGAATCTCAGAGCAAACCTGGCTGCTCACAGCAGTGAAGTGTGAGATTCTTTGCAAAGGAGTAACAGCCAACATCATATCAAAGCTTCAGTATAAATGTTTAAAGTCAACACTTGCTAATTTTTTTTCTCGACACCAGGTGATGCTTTCAAATCCCAAACTCTTTCCCATTGTTTTTTAAAAGGCAGCAGGCTGAAATGAGAGGATAAGGAGGTATCACTGTAAAACTCTTTATCAGTCATAAAAGCTGTGCAGCATGTTCTTCATTTGCTGCGTAGGCACAGGAAGTGTGGTTGTGGAATGTCTCGTAAAAGCCTCTGCTCTGTCTGAACCCTCATTGGCTTCATCCATTATTTCTGAAGTGGTTGATGATACCATTGCCCCTTGCACGTGTGATGTTTGCTCAAATCATTACATGTGGGTGACATGTATTATTTGAGCCAAGTTCTGTCTGTAAGAAGCTGCAAATCCATGAAATCACAGAACTCCACCTGGTTCTATGCTGGTACTCCACACTTACACAAGTGAAACTGAAGGAAACTTGTCTTCAGTCAGTTGTGTCATGGCCTGTCTCTGTGACTTCAGCTCCCCAGTGCTCTTGTGAGTAACATCTGCGCCATATTCATCATAGAATTTTGTAAATGCAGTTTTTTTCACAGCACTGACTCTGTTACTGAATTTCCTAATGCATCTTTTTGTTGTCCTGTTATTTCTACTGTATTTCTCTGTAGATTAAAGCGTGTGGATTAAAGTATTTAAACTCAGTTTTTCTTGTTCTTCACTAAAAGTAAATGTGAGTTTTCAGGTCTGTAACAACAGTGATGAGAACTGCCTGGCTTTTAGAGGGCTGCAGTATGATCAGTTTGGTCATCTTGGGATCAGGATTGTGTCTTGTTGAACACTGCAGCCATGCTTGTGCCTGAGATTACTGCCACATGTCCAAGCATTTCAAACCATTCATACATGGGAAAATTTCTAGGCAACATGGGAATGTCATTCAGAGGTAAAACTAACACTGTTGGTAACCTACAGCGATGTCTCAGCAGCTGCTTGCCCACTTCTGGTCCATCCTTCTCCTCAAGGTATTCACCCCTGGGGAAAAGTTGAGTTTGTGTGGCTTTATAATGGATATGCTTAAAAGGGTTTTAAACCCTCACGCTTCTCTAGTGAGATCAAATGCCTACATGGTTCCTTCTCCCTGATGTTGTCAGTCATTCAGGATCTTAAAACAGTTTGTGACGCACAGTCTGTATTTAGTCTAAGCAGGGGCGTCACCTGCAACTTTCTGATCTGTAAAGAGCCATTTCTGGGTAAGAGATGTGACGGGAGATGCTTTGGTGTTCTGGGATGTTAAACTGGAGGTGGGAGGCCTGCAGAGAGTGCAAGTCAGCAAAATCCACAGGGGGCTTTCCAGGGGAAGGGGAAATGCTGCTGGAAGAGGTTCAGAGATCAAGTGGCTCAGTGCTTTCTCCCGAGGCAGCAGATGAGGTGGTTTGGGTGTGTGGAAGTGAATAAATCCTCCTGCAGGGCCACTTTATCATAGTGTCACTTCTGTCCCGAGCCCTTTCCTCTGTTCCCCAGTCTCATTTGCACAAAAGAGAGAACAGGCTCTGGCCTTTCAGCTCCGGCATTATGCCACGATCCAGCCTTTTTGCAGACTATTTGTGGGTTGTTTTCCATTCAAGCTGGGGTCAGAGCGTAGATGCGCAGCAGGTTTTTCCTCAGATGGGAAAGACAGTAGTTTCACAGCTTTGAGGATCACTGGCAGTAATGTTAATCAAGATTGAGGTTTAATATCTTTTTAACTGTCTTTAGAACTGTTGGAGTGAAGCATGCACAGCACCAACTTGAGCCAGGCTTTAGCCTAAGTTGTGTAACAAGTCACAGTACAGGTATGTGTAGGGAAGAACATGAAAAAACACAGTCTAGACTGAAATTCCATTTCTGCCTTTGGGTAATATAAGTGTGAAATATTTGGTGAATTTAAAGTGGTTGTGTGGGGGCCCAAGTGAGATTTGTGGAACCCAGTGTTAGACCTTGAGGGCTAAACCTCTGATTTCAGGATGTCTCTTCTAGCCAGTATCTTCTCTTCAGGAAAAGCCCTCACTGCAGAAAAGCAATGGAGGAACCGCTTCCCATCCGTTCCATTGCACATCTGTGCGCAATGTGAGAACCCGCTGCTAACCTCAAGGTAACAGATGGCCGGAGCATCCCGGTGCCCATGGAACAATGTTGCATGGGTCCCGGCATGTGCCCCGGCAGTGCCCAGCACCATTGTCCCTGCCGGCCGTGAAATCCCGATTCCACGCCGAGGAGCTGCTGCAAGGAGCCTCTCTGGCTCTGGCCTGCCACAGCTCCCTGTGTCCCTGTGCAAATACGGAGACAGCAATGCATATAGAAATGTCATTATTGGTCGGCTTTTAGCGTGGTAATCGCAGAGCCTTGTGCGCGGACCCCGGAAAGGTCATCGTGACAGCAAAAGTTAAGCTATTGAGTCTCCATCAGTCATCCAGGGTTGGCTTTGATGGTGTCAACACCATTAACTGCCGTGAGGACCCACTGTGAATCGCTTTGTTGAGGCGAAGGGGGGCTGCCCGGCCCTTCACAGGCCTCCCCCTCCCCTCCGCGGCCCGGCGGGCGTCTGTGTGTCCGTCCCATCCCCTCCTCTCCCCTCAGGCTCTTATAGCCCGGCCTGCGGCCGCCCGCGCCTCTCTGTGCCCGCCATGGCGGCGGCGCGGGGCCTGCCCGTCCTCATCGTCCTGCGGCTGCTGCTGCTGCTGCTGGCGGGCGGCGGGCAGCGACCGGGCCGGGCCGACCACTGCAGCTGGAGGGGCAGGTAGGGGGGGAGCGGAGGGGGACGGCAATGACGGGAGGCACCGAACCCGACCCTTTAACCGGGGCCGGCGGCTCCATCCTCTGGGAGTCCCGGCTGCCCTGAGGGACCCGCCGGTTGCAGCAGGGGAGGGCAGGCGGCGGCTCTGCCGCCCTGGAGGGGTTCCTTTTGTGCCTTTGACAGCGAAGCACTTACCCGAGCTTTGGGTGAAATCATATCCCTTTCCTCCGCGTTTTGTATTTCTCCTTTTACTAGATTTAATCTTCGTCAATAAGCAAAAGTAACTTTCCTGAAGGCAGTGGTAGTGCACCATCGTGAGCGAGAGCTGAGGAGCAGGCGCAGCCCCACCTGCTTTCACTGGAAACGTTTTCTTGATGAATTCTCACTGAAAATGTTAACAATAATTTAGAAGCGTAGGGTTTTAAACAGTTTTGTCAGAGGTAACACCAGCGCTCACTGTGCAGCGCCTGCTGCGGCCGGGGGCTCTCAGCCCCACACACCTACACGTAGGATTGTCTGAGGAGCTCAGTGCTATCACAAAGGAAGTTTGTTGCTATTTGGCAGAGAGAAGCCGCCCTCTGTCACCTCTGGATGCTGCGGGCATCCAAGCACAGATCTGCAGGCAGAAGGGGCTGAGGCTCCTTGTCCACATCGCCTGGTGCAGCACCGAGTGTGAGCAGAGTCCCTCCCTGCCCTGCAGCCCAGCCGCAGGAGGTTTAGCTTGTCATTAGGGCAGAGTCAGAGCTGGGAGCTGGAGCTGTGGCTCTGGCAGCCGTCGGGGTTGTGCCTATGGTTGGTGGTGGACTCCTGCTGTTGTCTTGGCAGCGGTTTGAGCTGGGAGCCCCGTTCCCGCGAGGTGGAGCAGGTTCATCTGCGCTGCACCGAGGGCTCCCTGGAGTGGATGTACCCCGCGCGAGCCCTGCGCGTCATTCTGGAGCCCAACCTCTCCAGTGCCCGCCACACCACTGTCTGCATCAAGCCCGCCAGTGACTTCCAGGGTGCCAGCATCTACGTGGAACGTGCTGGGCAGCTGCATCTGGTGCTGAGCGAGGCAGAAGGGGCTGAACCCCACCACGTGTCTTGCTTCAGTGCACACACACCACAACGGGTGGCCCTCTTCCTGCAGGCCAGCCCACAGAGGGACATCAGCCGCCGGATGGCCAGCTTCCAGTATGAGCTGCTGAGCAACCAGAGCGCTGCGAGCCCGGACTTCAAAAAGATGGCGCTGGTCAAAGGTAAGAGCAGGGCCAGCCTCAGGGTGATGGTGCTGGGGCAGATCCAAGGTGACATCCAATATCCATTGACCTTGCCTATGTGGTGCTGGTGAAAGGAGATGTTTTGGGATGAGGGGTTTGTCACTGCAAGGGAGGTCCTTCTGATTTCCACTGTGAGGGCATCCTGTAGGCATGGGAGAGAATGCTGCAGTGTAAAGAGAAACTCTCTCTATTAGCAGCCAGCTGGGTCCTGGATGTAGACACTGTGATCATGGGTGTCTCCAGCCCCTGCAGTACCATCATTGAGAACACCTGAGTAGATTTAGGGAGCCTAAATCCGGTATTCAGAAGGGATTTCAATTCATCAAGGCCCCATGACAATCATTGGAACTTTAAATGATCTCTTGGAAATGGGATTAGCCATCATGATTGCTTGGAACTTCATTTACCTTTCTTTCTTATTCTTACACCAACATAATCCTTTCTTTGCTTTATTTATATTGCATAACAAGAATTTTGGTTTGCAGCTGATCATAATGCTCATAAACCAGGTAGTTCTGCCCTGTTTCCTTTTGTAATGCACCCCTCCTTCAGCAGTGAGACAGTGTAGTATTATCAGTAACCAGCTGTTCTTTTTTTCTAGCTATGTGCCGTCCTTGTGATAATGTGGAACTTCTCATGGCCATTTGCAGCAGTGATTTTGGTAAGCTGAACAAGTGAAAGTTCTTCTGTCTTTAATTATGCATTGATTATTTGCATTTATTTGCTTCTTCTCTTAAGAAAACATCATGACGATGCTCTATGATCTGAGAAGGATCACTAGCTTTCACTAGTGTGAAAAAAAAGTGGAATGGGGGGAGATGAAACCCAGAAGGAACAAGGTTTCTTTCAAGGTCCTCATTTCCTGCTGGCAGAAAGATTGTGTTCTAAAACAAAACTGAAAGTAATTTACGAGTGTGATGCTGGCTCTCACATAGAGCAAAGTTGCATTCGTTTGGACACACATACACACATGTTCTATGGGCTTGGTATGTTCCTTTTTGTTCCTTTCATCCCCCAATGATGAATATGCCCTCTCTCTTCCCTCACAATTTACATACTTCACAGTTCTTTTTCTACAGGGGTAGTGAATTGTTTGTAATTTAGCTAAAGATTTCAGGTGGTTTAAACTTCCTTCAGTGACATACTGGTTGGGTTTTAGGCCTTATGACAAAACAAAGCAGTTAGTATTCCGTAAGATAGTGATTTGATGGGACATTAAAAGCTTTTTACATTTTTTTTACTTAATAATGCAATATAATTTTTTCTTTTGATCATGGTTTGTTCATTATGTCCCCTTAGCTTTGCACATGAAAATTTGTACCTCTTTGATTATGTCCAATAGCTAAAGCTGTAGAGCTGCCTCTCCACATGGCCACAGTTATAGTGCTGTAAACGTACCTACATAAGGAAATAAAACCATGAACTTTATTTACCCTTATTCAGTGTTTAAAAACCCACACAAATTCCTGCTTTCCTACTAGGGGCTGCCATACTTGAAGGCTACTGATAAAATCAAATGCTAGCATCATGGTGTTAATACAAGTACAGCGTGTAGAGCATGCTTCTGCAGAGTGCTCCTTAGCTGGCAGTTTTTCTTCCTCTTCTCAATTAATTGATGTAATCCAGCACATTGCTGCTTCTTGATGAAGCTGTCAATTCCCGTGTGAGGTGCTCTCCCTCTGCACTGCCTGAAAGACCAGAGACTGACAGATGTGGAGGCCCAGGCACACAATGGAGGGCACTTGCATTTACAGCACTAACAGAGCAGAAGAAATAGCCCTTTGAACCAGTTCTGTTTATGGCCTGACTTCCTTGCCCTGTGCTCACAAATCGCTATCATCAACTTTTTTGATTAGAGAAAATAGCTGCTAATGAAAGTGTAAATGACACTGGGTGTGAATAGGAGCTTTGTAGTTATTCGTAAGATGGAGGTCTACAGTCACTAGGCCCTGAGCAGTGCAGGAGCAAGATGGAGCACCAGGAACAAGGGCATTATGGCTTGTCAATAGACTTGACTGCATCTGGTTAAAGCTGGTCACACAAAGAGGGAGACAGAGAGCAAAGACATCTGTTACACAAAATTCTGGATTCCCTTGGAAATTGGGTTAAATGAGGAAGTTCTCAGAAACTCCAGAAATAAGCTTTTTCTGCCTCTTGGGTTGTTGACTTCTCTGTACCTGAATAAAAGAGTTGTGTAGCAGAAGTGTGGTGATGTTCCCATTGCATTGGTAACTTCTTATTTGCTCAAGAACTCTTGACTCAAACGGTGGTATATTTCTGAGCCTTTCTGGATAAGGCATTGAAATGAATTCAGTTAGTAGAAGAAGAATTGATTGCTGTGAAAAATGGGTGTGATGAGAATGAGAGAGATGGCTTCAGGACAGTAAACATCTGTCAGATGGGATGTTTCATTCTCCATGCAGCTGATGCAAAGGATGCTTTCAGTCAGGAAGACTATGGCTTGTTAGGCTTTCATTCCCAGGATAATTCTGGGAGGAGGAGGTACATGCGTAATGTGTGATTTTTAAATAAGGCTTCAAATAAAGTTTAAGAGTTCTGCATGTTGTCAGTCATCTCCTAAAGTGTCTTTTGGTGGATGGATGACATTTGAGGGGGGAAAAAATGCACCAAACCTTTAAATGAAAAATATTGAAGAAGCTCTGGGATCACCGTGTGCTACTGCTGTCAAAGGAAAAGCTTGAGTCCCTTGGAGACAGGAAGGAGGCAGCCTGTGACAGTCATTGTCTTGAAGCGTAGACTGAAAAAACCAAATCCCTGAGCTGACCTTCTTCATGTGCTTTTGTCATCCTTTACTGCTACTCTGCATTACCAAGCAAGTTACATGTTTCTACCTCAGACAGATGATTTGAGTAGTCACAAATCATGCTTCCAAGCACCTGTCCTGTTTATGTAAGGATTCTGTGTGTAAAGGATGCAATGTAAGATCAGAAATACATCCACCTTTAGGTGGTAGGTGTCCAAACTGCACAACAAACCTGTTTCTCCAGTTGTTTCATTCAGTGAGCTCCTAGTACCTGAACTACTTACCTGCTGCTCCATAACCAAATCCTGTCTTCTTCACATCTAGTGGTGAAAGGATCTATCCGAAATGTTTCCCACGATTCAGAGAACCACATGTCACAGGTTGATGTCAGCATCCACAAAGTCTACAGGCAGAAAAACAGGATTTTCCAGCACGACGAAGCAAGTGGTGAATGGCGAGGCCCTATCTGGACACTGCTGCAATGCAAGGTGAAGAAGGGAGGTGGAGATTTCCTTTTCACTGGAAATGAACACTTCGGTGAAGCTTGGCTGGGCTGTGCTCCTCGGTTTAAAGATTTCATGTTCATTTACTGGGCTGCAAGGGAAAGAGGAGCCAACCCATGTGAGTTCCAGCTCAACTGAAAGGAGTGACACCGAAGTTGAGGCTTCAGAAATTTCAGCCCAGTTTTTGATACTGAGTCTGAAGTGTATTAAACCCAAGGACTGAGGCTAACAATGTCCAACAATGTCACCAAAACTGGGGCCTGGAGAATCTTCTGAAGATATTGGCTCTGTGAGCCCTGTAAACTCTGATTTTTATTCCACATTTTCATTAGTTGCATTAGTTTCTTCTTTGCATCTTCTTGGCATCACAGAATAACTCCGAATTTTGAAAAGGTTGTCTTCTGTTGTGGCTAGAAAGCAGCCTATGCTCAGTATTATGAAATTCTCTCAACATCTTTTGCTCTGTGTACATGCTATGTGCTTTTTCTCTAGATTTTTTTCTCTTTTCCCCAATATCTACTTGATTTCCTGTCTGAATGGTTTTCTTTTGGTTTTACTTTTTAATGAATGCTAACTCTAGTCTTAGCCATAGTTACTAAACCTTCAGGCAGTTGGCAAGTTTGCCAGGTTTTTTGCCTGCTGTGGGTTAGCAAGGAGATTAACCAACCTTCTGGGGCCCAGTCACAGCTGAAGTAATTCTGCAGCACTCTGTTCGTTTCTGCGCAGTTGACAGCATCTGATTTTGCTCCATGCAAACAGGCCAGTGAGTGATAGTGCACTTTAGCCAATGGGAACACTAACACTGTACTGTTACCATAAAAGTCAGTTGGTGAAATTCTCTAAGGCTCAATGTGGAGTTCCAGAAAGCAGCATTCTTTATTGCAGTGCTTGGGCACAAAAGCAAATTGCTTCGCAAAGGTGAGCGTGTGGGATAGTTGCTGGCAGCAGCCATATAGATTTAGCATCCTCATGCATATTCATAGCTTTTCCAGGAACTAATTGTAGTATTTGCATCCTAATTACACATGTGCTTTCTTGCTGAGTGAGGATCCTTGGTGGTCATTGATAGTCTTCCTCACTGTGTTTACTGAATGACCTCAGTGCTTGAAAGGTCCTAGTGCTGAGTTAGCAGTTGGTATGTCCTTGCTTGTGTTCTGTTCCGGACTCACTCCACACTGGGTGCCAGTGCTGTCTTGAAGGCTGGCATCCTTGGTCTTATTTACTGTCTCCTTAGTTGTTATCAGTCCCATGATGTTTCTTCGCCCATCAGCTGAACATTCCTTTCTCTCTTCATGTTAGTAAGTTAGAACGGTTTGGTTTATTCTACTATGTTAAAGGCACACACACTATTGTTAGTTTAAGATTTAAGGTTACAGTACCACTGCCAGATGAGAAAAGGTCTTTGGGAAGTGCATTGAAATAATCAGTTTTGGTTGTAGTGTTGTCTGCATGAGAATGTAATACTGGGTATTCCTACTGCAGGCCCAACAACTAGTTCTAGGTACTGGTTAGTGCACATCAGGAAAAACCTGAGCAAACTGGCCATTGCAAAGTATTGAAGGATATCCAAGTACTCAGGTTTTGAGAGCTGGAAATCAATGCTACACTTGAGGTTTTTAAATGGTTTAATCTTTTTTGGTTGCTCTTTACACTCTAAATATGAGATAAAATATATTATTTTGGTATAGATCAGAGGTACTGAATTTCTTCCTGATTTGTATATTTGTATGTGTCAGACTTGTGTGGTGTTTTGTCTTTTATGGAGGCCATAGCCACTTCTTACAGCATTAATGCCATAATTGATATTTGCTTCCATAGAGCATCATCCATTTGAAATAATGTTTTCTTTTTAGAACAAACAAGTAGTTTTGTGAAAGTATGGTTGAAAAACTAAAATAACCCAGTGTGAAGTGAAACGACATACTTAAACCTGCATGTGATCTGGTGATTTAATCCGCAGCTCTGTAGGCTTGTCAGCCTTGCACTGAGCAACCTGAAATCCTTGCAGTCAATGAGAACAATGAGGAGCTTATTAGAGATCTTGGATGTTGGATATATTAATTCTAGTTGAGTGCAATCTCCCTGTATGGTATAGAGTTGAGATAGTAGTGGCACCTGAATTTCTCCAAGTGGTTGGGTAAAAAGCTTTTCTGGAGAAAATCTTTTTGTTTTCATTCATTTAAGAAATGAAATTAAGTGAGAAATATTCTGACTTTTCTGAGGAAAACATGTAATCTATAGAGTGCCCACACTCAAAAAAAAGTCCTGCCGTGCCAAAGTCAGTGTTAACTTTGAGTGCTGTGCTACTGCTATTTACATTTCATGCAAATCTTGCAACGTCAAGACTGAGGATGTTTAAATACAACCATGTGTCAACTGGGGCAAAGCGGTCAGTGTTTCTGTTGGGATAAGGTGGAAAACTTGAATCAGTGCACGAGCAGTAAAGAGGTTGAAGAGTAACCTAAGATCAGGTCATACACTGTAATTTCAGTGACTTTGTTAGTGTGACAAGGTGGACAGCCATTGTCACAGCAAGGAGCTGTGGTTAGGACTGGGCAGGATCAGTGTTTCACATACAGAGTTGAGGCAGGAAGAGGAATTCTTGGTGGAATTTGGGTGACAGCTTTCATTAGAGCTGACTTGAAGATAGAACCAGGCCTAGGATGGGGCAGAGAGGACCTAAGTTTGAGTCAAAACACATTTGTGAACAACTGCAAGCAAACAAGTGATCTTCTTTCTTTACTGTGGTTGAATTTAACCCAATTAATTATCTTTACTGAGGAAAGCATGTTGAACATTTTCCCTTCTGGCACTGCAAGCTTCAGTCTTTCAACCTCTTCCAGGAAGGAGGTGAAGCCTTTTCCATAATTCTTCTGATCTGTAACATTTCATAAAAGCAAGGCTCTTTATGCACTTAATCATTTGTTCTTTGTTGGACTTGTGCCTGATGTGTCCATCAGAAAATCAAAAGAGGGACGGAACGTTTCCCCTGCTCATTGAAAGACAAAAGAGCCACAAGAATGTCTAATAAGATTTTGACTGACTGGACCAACACCGTGAAGTAAAGGTTTGTGAATGGACACTGCAGGCTAAGTCTTCTTGACTGATCTGAATGAGGTTTTCCCTGCTTATGGCAGAGTGAATTTGTCCCTTTCTGAATGCAGCTGGTCTTTCCCTTGTGTCTACCTTGCTTTTTCTGTGCAGCTTCAAATGCTCTGAATTTTCAACACACCATTCTGGAGGAATTAGTTACATGAATACAGGGTTATTCCCTCTGTTAGAGGTTTGATTCATTAACTCCCTTTCTCTAATCCTGTTATTATTTTTAAGGTAAATGTTTCAGTATTTTTCACTGCAACGTAAGCTCAACTTTTATCTCAGACAAAAGGATAAGAACCTTGTTTGTACAACCAAGGAGGACAATAAGTTTTCTGTTCCAGTACAAAATGGCAAAGTTGCGGCTTTCAGAGACCTTGAGGGTTCTAGTGGGATGGCACAGGAACGATGAGCCAAAGTCTTGAAACTGGGGGTTCGTGCTGAGCTTTCCCTCTGACTTACATATCTCATACCTTCTGCTATCAGTGAGGGAGCACATGAGGTAACACCTGTCCTGAGAGCTCGTTCTGCACTGAGAATTGTGTGCTTAACATGGGAAGAGGAATAGTTTTTTCTCTGCCCTTGACCAAGAGTCTGTCTTTTCTCCCTTTTTAATGGTCTTTAGCAAAGCTTCCAAGATAGTCCTGGGAGGTCAGAGTTAAGAGTGCTTACAGTTTTTCTAAATGCTTTTCTTCATTTCGAAGTGATGAGTTTTGGTTTCAGTGATCTGCAGTGATCATTTAGAGAGATGTAATTTGTGTTCCTACAACTTATACGGTCATGTGTAACATTTATCATTTTGTCTCAAGATATAAGCTGGGAGGAAAGCCTAACCCTAAACCAAAACCCCACTTTCTTCCTCTACCAAGAACTACTTTATTTTTAAAATGGAATGGAGGTGCTGTAAAAAGCACACATTCTTTTCTTACATTGAAAAACATTGAGGAGTTTAATACAAACACAGACATAATGCAACTGACTCGCCTCCGTAACGTCCTGTTGAACTAATTTAGGATCAAGAGTTGCTCATGATGGTATTTTCACCCAAATTATCTGCCTCTTTTCAATTAGCTTTTATTATTTTAATGGTGGTTCCTCCCACCCTCCCTCAGTGCTTTGGCTGGACTCACATAATTGCCTATATTTTATGTAAATGGAATTGTTACACCGTAAAATGATATACAAATGTGTCTGCCACACAGAATCCAGTAAATGGTGTGAATAAACCCATTATTTTCAATGTAATGGCCTCTGATAGCAGCCTGGGAAACACTGGGCTGACAGATGTGAGCCCATGACAAGGCCTGCAAAAAAAATCTGAATGAGGAGCACTCTGACAGACCACCATTAATTGACTTTTGAAATAACTCCTTTTTTTCACAGTTCTACTTGGCTGAGCAAGATTCACAAATTGCTGTCTTGAACTTCTTAATGGCACAAAATAGCTGCCAATGAAAGCCTAAATGACATGGACTTTGAATAGGAGTTATACAATGACCACACTGTGACATGTTTTTAACTGACATATTATTTGAGAAGTTGCAGCCACTCAATTGGGAGGCAGTCGGGAAGGGGGGAAGAGATGGGAAGAACTGGGTATAGAAACAGTGTCTGTTAAACTCTAGACAAATATGGTTTTAAGTTAGGAAGAGAAACAAGTCTCAGGAAACATCCTGATAAACATTTTCACATGCATTCCTAAGAGTATGATTTGAAGTTCAGGTCTGTTGTTCCTTCTGCTGTGAAAAATCAAGAGGAAATTGCATTAGCAAGTAAGAAAACAGACCCTGTGTGAGTGATGAGCATGCTGACCTCTCTGGGTTTCAGGACCTGCTCAAGACCCAGGCTGTAGTCACAGTCAGGTTTATGCAGACTCAAAATACTTGTTTGTCTTTCTTTGGAAACTGAGGCCAAACTCTGGCAGAGCTAATTGATCTCTTGGACATGTAGTTAGTGAAGATGAGGACTATTTTTTCTTCGCCCTAGTTTCTGTGCTGCCTGCCATGCTGATCAAGCAATACTGTTGCCTGACTCTGGGAACTCCAAAGGATACCACAGCCTAAGCAGCTCTGTCTTCCCCAGTTCTCATAAAACTGGGTGAGTTATGCAGTGAAACCTCTGTTATTTGTAAACTGTAGCATCTTTATTTCTGCCTCCCTTACTGCTTTCTTCAATTTTAAGCACAGAACAAAACATTTAGAATTAGGGTTTACCATGAGTATTTATTGAATTAAGATTACAACTGTTCATTCACTTTAGAGCTAAAAAGATCAACAGTCAGCTTCTAAAACAGTTACAGGCACAGTCACAGAACAGATGGCATACACTCTGTCTGTGGCCCTGACAAGGATGTCTAGCTGACACATCTATGTGAACTAACATATAGTATACTTACTGAAGTTTTTGTGTATATATGAAGTACATAGCTGATATATCAGTACAATCAACAGGTCTATAATTGCATAAGCATTTATTTTTCTATACTGCAGTACATTACTGTTGTGTTTCATTGAAGAAAAGATTAAATTTAAACAGATCACTGTATTTTGTGGGCAAACATTTCTCCATTTACTGTAGCTTGTACATTAATATGCAAATCATTACAAATCTCATGGCTTCATTAATACCAGGATTAGAGTTTTTTTCTAAATTAAGAGGAATATAATTAAAATACATGCTTGAATCAATATCTTGTTTAAAACCAGTACAGCTTACATAGTTACTAGCAGAGTAATAACAACTTCAGTTGTGCTGAAGAGGCTTTTGAACCATTCATTATTTATCATGCTATAGCTGATGTTTCTAATGTTAATCACCCTCATATTTCCATATATCCAAGATATCCAAAGCTAACCAAAGTAAGTTTTCAGGAGTGCAGTGATTCAGTTATGCATTTCTCATTTAATTCCAAATCAACAGAACCTTGTTCCATCATTTCCAGTCATTCACAGCACAAGAGAAAACAAAAAGGAGCATCAGGAACACAGCATCAGGCTTGGTTCACTGCCTGTGGTAATCCAGAACCCCTTGCGTGTTATGTGCTGTTGGCCATACACCAAGACCACATTTAAAGAATCCCGCCTTGTCCAGCCTGGCAGAATAAAACCTGCTCTTAACTTTGCTGGAGTATCACTCCAGAGTATGACTAAAAAAGCTCACAGACTTAGAGGTTACCATTAAGACCCATTTAAAGTCAAGAAGCAAGCAATAGGAAATGTGGACTTTCTCCACTGCAGAAACCATCACAGCACGTTTTTCCTCATGGCCAAGGGGACAGAGTGCTCTTCCAGCACCCTGCTGAGGGGTCTGCAGCCCTGTGCCACAGCCAAGCAGCTGAAGGGACAGGATTTCTCAGAGCAAACTGCTCTTGTCCCTCACTGCTGAAAAACTGGAAGTTCAGGGAAAAAGGCTTTGCATTCATTGCCGTCTGATATCAGTACACATCCTCCTCCCCCACCTTTTGAAGTGTTCTGCTTCATTTTAGTGCTGGGTGTGCTTTGGGAAGCTGAGACTCTTGAGATAGTACAACTACTCCAAAGACAGCCCTGGCACTTTTAGGTCCATCACCAGTTCTATATCCTATTCTGGCCAAAGGAAGGATGGGCAAAAGGAAGCATCTCATCAGATTCCTGCTATCCTTGACAAAGTACCAAGAGTTTACAAACTAAGTAAAAATAGAGACACCAAGCCTGAATTCCTGCAAGCCCCTCTCTAAAGTACTTTGGCTAATGTGAAATGGACAGGGGTTCTTCTAAGCTTCCTAACAAGTCCCTTCCAAACTGCCAGCAGTAGCTTTCTATTCTATTTCACCAAGTCCCATAAGGGGAAGTTTTACAAATCAAAGTCCAGGAATACTCTCGTGTGAGCCTCCCTGTTCTTCACGGGCTACTGCAAGAAATAAGAGCTAACATAGTAAGTCCAGAGGCATCAACAAGATACAGGCCCAATAACTATGAGATCCAAATACCTTGCTTGCCTACTGATTCTTTTAAAGTTGTAAGAAGTGCAGATTCTTCTGTACATGGTGAGGACTTCTGAAGCCATACCACAACCCAAAGCAAGGAACACCAGGAGAATTAAAAATCCATTCCAGTGGGAATGGATGGGTATTCTCCTTTGTACTAATTCCCTGTATGTTTTAGAAGACCCCCCTGTCTGCCCATAGGCTTCATGCAGAGAAGAAACAGGTACTGTTTCTATGTACTGTGCACACTGTCTTGAGGCTCCTCAAATCAGAGTCCCAATAACATGTAGAAAATCCAGTTTCTACCATATGAACAACTAAAGATACACCAGCAGAGAATATCCCGCCTCACAAAGAGGAAAGACACACAGGAGACCCTGCTTTAAGTGAACAGCACATTTGTGCTCCCTATGCAAGCCAAAAATGCACTACCTGAACGTCTCAGCACACAAAAAAAGCCCAGAACTGAAGTGCCTTCAGTGTAAAGATGGGAGGCATGTGCTGGGTCAGAACACGAGACAGAATGCTTCATCTCACAAACTGGATTATCACAGGGCACACACTACTGCTCTGCAGGATGTCTTCCTGAACACTGTCTGGCATATTCCCAGTCTCCGAGTTGATGCTGATGATACTTCCTGGTGATTCTGACACCATTTCTTCCCTGTCAACTCTAGAATCTCTGCATTTCCATTCTGATGAGATTTTATAACTTAGTGTCATAAAACCTGAACTTACTTATTTTAACAGCTCAGCCTGTGCCACCTCATGGATTCATACGCCAAGAACGTGTATTGCAAATCCTGACTATGGACAACAGTCTGAGGATAGAGAAAAAGGCAACACTGAGATCTGCCTCAAAGCTTGGAACCTGAATTTGTCAAGGAATTCTTCCTGTTTCTTTCTCAAAGGGGTTATTGCTACCTGTGAAACACATTTAGATCTGAAAATTAATTCTGGGGATCCTTTACAACAAACCACAGAAGCCACAGTAGCTATTGAAGACATTTAACAACAATTCATATATTTTTAGGACAGTCCAGATCTTTGCAAAACCTTTCATCACAGTTTTTACTATCATCGTTTTACTATATCACTATCTAAATACTTCAGCAGTTTAGACCAGAGAATCGGCAGATATCCCAAACTGCTTAAAAGAGCTAGTAATTTTCATTTCTTAAGACTGAGATATACAAAGAGCTGCTACAGGCCTGATTATCTGCATGGAAGTACTTAGGCAAACTTAATTAAGATACGAGACCTTACTCTTTCAGTTGGCAGAGAGTCAGAACAGTGCCACTGGAAAATAACCAGAAGGCAGGGTACAGGGCTTCGGTAAACTCGGTTTTGTATTTATAGATCAAGTTATGCTTCTCCCCCACAGCAAAGAAAATCACAAACCCTGCCTCGCAGTGGAGCAGCACACCAATCTTGGTAGCCTTTGTATTGGGTAAGCACTTTTCAACATCATCATGCCAGGATGATATCTTGTTATTAAACCACTCAATACACCAAGAACGGCTGTTCCGGCCCAGGCGGCTCTCTGACCCGTGCCGCTCCATGCTGCCATAGCAGATGCCAATGCCACAGAAGTTGTTCTGTTGCATTTCCACTTCCCAGTAGTGGACGCCTCTCTTGAAGGACTGGAACCCCAGCACTTGGTAACAATCAGTGAAGCGCTGAGGGAGCTGGTTATATTTCATGGGGATGTCCGAGACAGACATCTTGGTGTGTCTATCAGACAGAATCACTTTGTTATGAGCTGTGTTGTAATCCAGTGTGATGTTAGCAGCATCTGCAATGGCATGAATCATGTGAAGGTACTGAAGAGCAAAACATTCTTATTTATACTGTCCTGCCTAGGCACTTGTTCCTATGTGTGTTTATCTCCCTGCTCTGCTCTCCTCCACAGTGCAGGCAGTTCTTAGGTACATGGTAATAGCTGCTGTGATCAACTGCAAATCTGTGTTAGAAAGCAGGCAAATGGAGAGCAAGTTTTCTTTCTTCCTGCATCTCCATTGGATTCCTTTGCCAACCAGATACATGGTGGCAGAAGTAGGGGATTGCTGATCTGGCAGTGAAAGGTACAGTATCTTAAGCAAGCCATCATGGGCTCACATGAAAGCCTGAATTTCATTTCAAAGGAAAATCCAGTGCGTTTCCTCATGTTTCTAGGCCACCCTAATGCAGTCATTCTAGGGGAAACCATTACCGGGAAAACTTAATTTACCTTTGTAAAGATACATGAATACTGAAAATAAAATTGATTCACCTGGCAAAAGAACGACTTAGAAACCTCCTGCCCCCTTTTCCTCCCAAAGTTTCCTTCGTTTGTAACAGCCAGATGATAACCTCCTAAGCTAACCAAAACCCCTCAAAAGTGCTTTTGTCAGGTAACTACAGAGGGCACATAACACCAGTGCAGTGGGTGCAGAAAGCTTGTCTTTTAAGTAGCATAACATTGGGTGTCTTACACTGCAAAAGCTCCTCTCTGGATTTCTTCAAAAAGCTGTCAAGAAGCTCTTTAACTGGGACAGCAGCTGCAGCAGTTGGTGTTCCCATGGCTGGTGCTGTGCCAACAGAACAAAAGAGAGTTTGGTGTTAGGAAGAAACCCTGCATGTGTAGCACACCATCCCAGGCATGCTCAGCTGGAGTGGGCCTCTAGAGGTTATCTGGTTTAGCCTCCTGCCCCACAGAGCATTAACTTCAGTATTAGCTTAGATTGCTCAATCCCTTGTCAAGCTTTGAAAACCCCCTGTTATTTAGGCATCTTCTTTCAGTGCTTGATCACTCTCACAGTGGCTAGTAAGAGCCTTCTCAGAGCAAGAGCTGAACTTTTGCTTAATACACCAATACTAGTGACCATCTGTTTACCATTGTAAGAGCAGTCAATGGAAATTAGAGTAAGTGTGCTCAAAGGTTGGACTCACCAGCTTTAGCAGGTTTCTTTTTCTCCTCTGTAGGGGGGAAAAAAAAAGAGTGAACTGTGAGTTCTACTGAGACTGAGAAGCCACTGATAGACTATGCCTGCTGTAACACCATCATCATGGCTCTTGTGAAGCCGCAGCAGTAGATAAAGGTGACAGTCCAGCATGTTGAAGCCACGTTTCCCATACTGGAAAGCTACACGTAAAGCACAACCTACTGTTTGCTTCCTATTTCACAGGGTTATAAGCCTGGAAGGAGCTTCATCTGTGCTTCAGGATGTAGTCTGTTAGGGTAAGTAGTGTAAGTCTGTTCATGAAGCACATAGACTATTCCTTTAATTTTTGCAACAGAACTTCTAGTGCAACAACAAGAGCTATACGTCCATTCAGCTCCAGCATCCAGTAACAGTAGTTTCTTAGCACTTGGATTTATTTCAAAAAGAGAATGTGGAGTGTCTTCCAAACAGGCTGAGTGCCACATTAATACCAGTGTCTGGACAAAACAACACTGGAAGGCCCCAGTATAACCTGTCATGAAGACCATCTCCATCTACCCAACCTCAGACCATAGGCAAGATATAGCCAGCAAGAAGTTTGAGTAAGGCTGCTATTAATCACCACTTACTGGTATCTGCCTCCACTGGCAAAGTGGCTTGAGTCTGCTGAGGGATTTTCTCTTTGTGAGTATGCTCTTGTAACAGGAAGAAAGGAAAAAACCAAACCATGAGCAGCTCATAAGCAGGACTCAGTACACGCAGATCCATCAAACAAGTCAACAGATGTTTAGTACACATGAAAAACGCCCTGCCAGAACCAGAGGCTGGGGAAGCTCAGCTCGGCTTTACAGCCCACACTGACCACCACCATCGGCACACACCAAGGTTAATGCACCATTGTATCTGTGCAGCTTGTGCTTTGCAGCTCACAGTAACAGCCCAAACACCCTCCCCTTCCCCTGACAAAGTGCTCACTACCTATTATCACTGCCTCACCACAAAAGCAAACAGCTCTTGAGTGACTCCGTGAGTTGTTATCTGATGGTAAAACCACAGTTAGGAGGGGATGGTGTTCATTAGTACTTACGTGGTCCTGGAGGCTTTTTTACGGCTTTGTTTCGAGGAGCCCCAGGAGGGGCCTTAGTTTTTCCAGGTGATACTCCTGCTGCAATAGTGATATTTCACGTTATGGTTTATATTGCCAGGAACAATAAGGCATTAGCAAAGACATTTTTCAATCTTATTTTTCAGTTATGTGAATAGAACTTAAGTGATGTTTGGCAGAGATGGAAACTGCATAGAAAACACCCACGTCCCAGTCCAAAAGATACATTTGCTTAACCAGGTAAGCAAGGCTTTTTTCTACACTTACACAATCAGCGTCTTTACAGTTGGGTAACCACAGTCTTATCACTGTGTTTTATCTCTCCCCTCAAGTCCACGTCCTAACTGCATCCAACCCTGCTATGTAATAGAAGCATAAGTTATTGTGAGGAATAAAGGCTGAGCTATGCCAGAAGGGCAGAATACCACGATACTCATCAGCTTATAGATGAAAGTGAAGAGACACTGGCACATTTTTTCCTCCTACTTTAGCCCAGACTGTGATAGTTTTGTGTGGAAATGGAGGATGACAGAAGTTGGAAGACATACTTTATATTACCCAACTGTATTTGCTGCACTGGGTTTTGGGTGGGTTTTTTTAGGTTTCTGTGGGAGTTTTTTAATTCTATTTAGACTGGAGGAGGAAGATCCCTCATTTGAGCTCAAAACCAAGGCAGAAAATGCCACTTTGCCCAGTGATACAGTACCTTCCACATTTTTCTCCTCAGACGGCATCATTGAAAGTTTCACAGTGTCTTTAAGGTTAATGGCAGACTGGTAAGAGGACTGTATCATGTTTTGGTCTATTTCAACCACAGGAACAAAAGCATCTTTTGTTGATGTTCGTTGTAGTGCTGTTGCTCTCTGAAATGACAAACAATAAATCTCATGCAGACATAGGAAAATACAACCAGGTTAGTTTAAATGGGGTGAGGTTGTGCATTTATCTCAAAGGAGCAAAAGCTACAGCCAGACATCACCCATGGCAAAATTTCAACAGCAACCACATGTACTCAATTCTTAACTGATACCTGAAAGAGCTACCAGACAGTGTCACAGCACAGAGCTGCAACAGCTCATGGGGATGAGCTCTCACTCGTCTGGCCGTGCTGCTTGCCGCAGAGGTGGTGGCTGAATTGGGGGAAGCTACCAGACACCATTTCAGCCCTCTTTCATCAGTATTTGTGTACTTCTCAGTATGTCTGTTTATAGCAGGTTCTGGCACAGGGCTGCATTACTGTTTGTAACTGCCCTGGAGAGCAGGACTACCACAGCAGGGTTCTGTTATTCTGCATTCTAGAAACATGAAGGATTGGATTCATGTTTAAAGACATATTACCTTCAAAAACAGAATGTCATCAACTTCAGTCAGTGCCATCTCAATCTGATCACGAAGAGACTGAATTTCATTCTTCTTACTTCCCAGAATGCCGTAAATATATTCAAACTTATTCAAAACTCTGTTTTCTTCACCTGCAATTACTTTCAAGATCTGCATTTCTCTTTCTTCAATTAAAGCTTTAATTTCTGAAAACTCACTTAGGATCAAATCTTTCTTTTTGGAAATTGTCTCCTGGAGCAGACAAAAACAGACAGACACTGGTTTCAAAAGCACAGTTTGTGGACAAGGTACTGCTTACTACTACTGCAGGAAAGCCTCTGAGGAACACATAGGCTTCAATTACTTGAAACAGGCAATAGAAAACCTGTAAGTTTCTGTGTAGTTTGGAAAGAAAGCTCCTTTACTCCCAAGAAATTAGGAAAATTCTGGGTCTCCAGACCCCGGCCATGCGGTAGTGGCCAGGCTGTGCCATTGAGTAGTTACCAGCATCGGGATGCAGCTATGCCATGCTCTCCCATGGAGCTGCTTGGCTCTGCCAGAACACCGCCTTTCTGTTCCTTCCCAGTAACATCTTCTCCTGACAATGCAATCTCAGTACTACAGCCATTGTCCCAAGAGTACAAGCATGAACGACACACAGTTGCCAGTGGATGCCAAGCAACCTGACAGCATTTTGAACAGTTACCCACTTACAGCAGCTTGGCCTTGGTTCATTCTCACAGTGTTCATCGCCCGAGCAGCCTTTTCATTCTGATTATGCAGCTCTGTGAGTTTCTTCTTCAGCGCTGCCTGCAATGAAAGAGATCAGGAAGTATTTCAGAGAAGCAATTGCTATGTCTGCTCTGTCAGGTCATGCTTATTGGGGTAAGAATCATTTCTGCAGGAGGTTTTAAATCACCACTGTAAGCATTTAGTAGTATTGGTTTAAAACCTACTGCTCCTTAAACCTTAGGGGATGCAAAAGCCCTGTCCCGAATAAGTGTGGCTTGTGGAGCCCGCACCCTCCCCACAGCTCGACCTCTCCCAACAGTAAGATGCACACTGTTGACTCACTCGACGAGGACCAAGTGCTTTCACCAGCACAGCAGTTCTCAGTGCTACGAATATCCTTCACACTAGCTCTCAAGTTGGACTTCCTTTAGTTCAAGATACCGCTAAGCCAAATCAGGGAGGATTTATGAGAGCAAGCAGGATACATGCTTCCTGAACAGCTGGGAGGTTGGCCATGTAAACTTCCCAGGCGTGCTTTACTCATCTACCCTCTGATTTTCAGCTGCACTCTAAGACAGGAAGGTCACGTTACCTGCCCTCCCACTCCATGGAAAACCTCCTCCTGGCTTTTATCGAGGAGAGTATTATTTGACTTTTATACTAGAGCTCTCCCTCAGCTACTTTTGTAATTCTTTGTTTCTTAATCATATACACAGTAAGGCCATGCAGTGACCCCCATGCAGCAAGCAGCAGAGGGGCTCAGCGTTGGGGGACACCCACAGGGGTGGCCTTGCCACAGCCCAGCCCAAAACAGGAACTGGCCCTCAACTCTGTGACGCCTTCCCAGGTCCTCGGAGCACCATCTTGGAGAGAGGAGGGAACACGCAAGGAATGACTGAAGATACGCTGTGGTGCGTGTTGGAGGCCTGATAACAGTTTGCCAAGGCCAAGCACAAGATTTACAGTCCAAGTCTTGGTCCAGCCTCCCCCCTGCATACCAGAGCCCATGACCAGCACCCAGGGCCCTACCAGGCCCTCGGGGACCAGAGGGGAGCTCCAGCCCCAGGAGGAGCTGGCTGCCCCCACTGCTCACCTCGACGTTGGCTTTGGCCAGCTCCAGGGGGCTGGTGTTGCACAGCTTGTGCCCGAGGAGGCAGAGGGAACAGATGCAGCTGCCGTGCTGGCTACAGAAGAACTCGAAGAGCTTGTTGTGCTGCGGGCACTTGCGCTGCTGCAGGTCGCGCAGGGGCGGACAGAGCTGATGGTCGCGGAAGGCCCGGCTCTCCTCGTGCGGCCGCAGATGCTCTTCGCAGAAGGAAGCGGTGCAGGTGAGGCAGGTCCGCACGGCGGGTGCCTGCAGGCAGGTGTCGCAGAGCACAGGGCCCGCTTCCTCCTCCTCCTCCTCCTCCTCCTTCTCTTCCTCGGCCCCGGTGCAGCCCTGGAGCTGCTGCACCACCCGGCACAGCACCGTGTTCTTCTGCAGCTGCGGGCGGTCCATGAAGGTAGCCCGGCACTGCGGGCAGCTGAAGTTCTCCGACACCCCGGCCCAGGAGAGCTGCAGGCAGGAGGCGCAGAAGTTGTGCCCGCAGGGCACGGTCACGGGGCTGCTGAAGAGGCTGAGGCAGATGGAGCAGGTCAGTTCCTCCTCCAGCACTGACAATCCCGACTCCGCCATCGCCGCGGCTGCCGCTACCACAATCGAAACTTGGTCAGGAGCTTTCCCGATATCTACGCGGCCCGTCCCCACCCCGATGGGAGGGGACGGCTGCTCCGGACCTGCCCCAGCCGGCGCCGAGGATCCACCCGCCCGGGGGACGGTGATGCTTCTCACCGCGGTCCCCGGAGCACTCCTTCGGCCGCCTTCACGCCCGCCCTCCCGGCCCTCCAATCCTCGGGGCCCCTTCAGTACAGCCCCGCGGCTGCGGCCCCTTTCACCGCGGCCACGTGTGACCCCGACGGCCGCCGCGCTCAGGCCGAGCTGCCGCCAGCCCCGGCTGCGTTCCTGCGAGTACCGGGCTGGGGAAGAGCAAATAAGCTGTTGTTTGTAAAGCACGGAGGTCAATGCACTGTGAGTGCGGGAGCCATCTTAACTGAGGGTACTTGCTCAATTTTTCTCTTTTTCCCCTCAGTCTAACTGTTGAATAATTGCTGTTTCTGACAGGAACACTGGATGCTGAATAGCCATACGTGCAGCTACTCCTGTCTTAACTAACCTGAATCCAAATTCTTCCAATGGCCTTTTCACGCTCCCTCATCTGCCCTGTTCTCTGATGTCACAGGGGCTTCTTCAGTGGCTTTCACACTTTCCCATAGATGAAATGGAGCAGGCTGGCACAAAGCCTGTGAGCCCTTCAAGAATTTAAGCAGTCTGGTGATCTGCAGGGGAGGAAGCCGTCTGCTCTTAACTACATTTCCAGTGGCCAAAGGGCACCTTGCGGAGAACTGCTGATGTTCCTTTCAATGTCGTAAAGAAGGTAATAGCAGGCAATTGTGGGGATTCTACATTGGCATTAGCTCTCAGAGACTTCAAAAAATGTTCAGGAATCATATAAAGCACTTGAAAGGGGCATTTGTGGTTGTCCATTATAAGTAGTGCTTTGAAAGAAATTCCTAGCCACTTAGTTTAGAGGACTAAATTAAATCTGAGCAGTCACTGTAAGCCTACATCATACAGATAACACTGACTTCTACCTGCATCAGTAATGTGCTCCAGCGTGGTAATCCTCATTCAGGGTGAACTATGGAGGGGTTGGTGTCCTGGACTCTGAATCATAGCTTAGTCATGGAGCAACAGGAGACAATTGGAGCTGGGGTTAACAGAGGGGAGGCAGAGTTCAGGGGTTGGTATGTGATCTGCAGGAGGGTGGCTGGTTTATATGGGTGGAGCTCCACTTAGTTACAGCGCTGCTGGGATATGCAGCTCATTACCCTGTAACTGCTGTCAGAGGAGATGGGAACATACAAGGGTGCCTGCGAGGTAGTGGCTGACAGTGACTGCAGAGGACCGTACTCACCAAGAAGTGTGTTACCAAAGATGTGACCAAAGAGCAGCTGTTAACATTTACAATTGTTAGTCTTCTGTAGGTGAACAAAGCACTTCTTCCTGGGCTTCACCGCTGTCCCCTTCCAAAGGCTCAGCACTGCATTTTCTGCAGCACTCACCTCATGCCTACTGATGAAGACAAAGGTATGCAAATGTAAAGGGTAAATACACACCCTCACAGTGGTAGCTTTTTGCTTCTGGAACAGAATATGAGGTGTTTAGAGCTCAGATGAGCAATTTTTCTCCATTGTTAAAGGGGGCTTGAAATTGTGTTCTAAGTAAGCCCAACCATTCCTGCGGTTGAAAAACCAATGCTTAGCATTAAAAACTAGTGAAGAATTTTACCATTTAAATAGCTACTGAAGTTGCTGCTCCCTTTGCCTCCTTTCAGTTCCTTAAGAACTTCTTCACGTGTTTCTGAACTGAATCTAACCCTTTGCCCACATACTAGGTATTCAAAATGTCGCTCGGAGCTTGAGCAGGAAGTTGGAAGTACAGCAGAAGTGTTTCTCATGTACACCTGGCAGAGCAAACACTGAGGCAGGTTTTCTGATACTTTGACTTTTTTGGGATTTAATATGCAGAGTGGTATGATATTCCTATCAAAATGAGAAGTAATTCCAAATTCCTTCACATGCACATGCCGTCCTTTTCTGCATCTCCCGCGTTTAGGCCTTGGGTGGATGGGCGTGACAGGGAGGGCGTTCAGCCAGCTCCCTCAAGCTGCACGTAATTCAATTTGATGTAAATTGTGCATTGAAGCAGTAGTTTCACCCAAACTTGCTAACAATGGATAAATAAACCTCAGGATTTGATCTCCATAACATCCTCTTTTCGGGGTGTATTTGTTTTCAAGCATCATCTGTTCCTTACAGCTAGACTCTATCCACTTAGTGTGTAGCCAGAACATTGTGGGCAATGGAACTAGAGGCAAATCCTGCTCTCAAGTGTTGTGAAATCCTTGCATGTTTAGCTTTTGCAATTTCATCAGAATTCAAAATTAACAATTTCCTTTAGGGAAAAAAAAAAAGTCTCTCCATTAATCCCATCTGCCTCAGCATGACTGTGTCACGCTTCTGGAATTTGCTTTTTGTCCTGTTTGCAAGAATGGCCACACATGAATCTGCTCTAAAAAGCAAATTCTGGCACAAAATAACAGCAGCTAAGGAGAACTGCAATACACACATTGGTTTTACTCATATAAAAATGATTCCTTCACAACCAAGAGATTTTAACAGGGGCAGTGCAAAGGCATGCAATGTTTTAATACAGTCATGCACTAATTGGAGCACATGTCAACTAAACCATAATGGACAATTTTCCAGGTGTTTTTAGCTATGGTTTTGGGATTTTTTCTATGTCTTCTGTTTAAGACTCAACTCCCCGGGACAGGGATCGTCTTAAAACTGTAAGACTTGCCAAGATAACGATGTGATGGCTTGGATGTGCTTATTCTCGCATGTCAGGGAAGTGCACTGCCACCGCCTGGCGACCCATTCCACTATTGGGAAGGAAAGAGGAAAGGCGGCAGAGACACTTCAGCACTTAAAGGGCAAAAAGGTTTGCTTTAAAACAAACAGGGTTTCAGTGCCTACACAGATTTAACACACTGGACGCGATTTTGCCAGGGATTCCTGTTATATTTTGCTGGTTCTGACATTACTGATACCATTTATCTACCTCTAATACCCGTATGTTCTGGTAAGCCCTGTAAATAGCTGCAAGGTCATGGCATGTGTATCATGTTCTCAGCTGCAGAGATGCGCACATCAACAACATCTATATTTCATTTTTAAGTGTTTTTTTTAGCTATCCTTACAGCAATCTACCTCTGTGAGCAGTTATTTGGCTCTAACCAAACCCAGACATCTAAATGCAGTTACTGACAGTACAAGGTCGTATTTCAGCTCTTTGATCAAACCATTCCAGTTCTGCAGCTCACAGCAGTAGGATACAAAAACTGTTATTAAGCTTCCATTGAGGAAAAAACCAACAGATCTATATTAAAGACTTCCTATAATGAAAAAAGTATTCCTGTATTACATTAAAAACACATCCCAAGACAAAAATGTTCCTTTTCCTTTTGGTGCAGTTTCTTTTTAGAACCATTTATTAAAAATATCCACCAGTTCATCTGCTGCCCTCAGCGCTAGAAGGCAGCATGGCACAAAGACAGTCCAGGCAATTATTTACATTTGTTCATATTTCAGATTGTTCCATTTTCAATACTGGATCCATTAACTGGAGGCTCCACAATCAGTCGTGGCTCTATCAGTGCATCCCAGCTTTCAGTTATCTGAAAACAAAATATAGACAATACTTAGTACATACAAGCTGTACAGGCAGATGCAATTCATCCTACATTATTCTTTGTCTAGACTTGGAACAGCAGCGTGACTGAACAGAGATCACAAGATCCTTCCTGTGATTCATTGATCTTCTTGATGAACCTCAACCTGACTGATGTCCTCATAAGGAGAGGTGCAGGTAAGGAAATCAGTGTCTGAAATGCATAGCCTTGTAAGAACTGATACTCTACCTAGATGTGATGCTGTTTATTTTATTAGCAAAACCAAAAAGCTACAGTTCGATAACTGGTTTTGAACCTTGTTACTTGAGGAACATCCCAGAAGTGATTCTTATCTTGTAGTCATGCACACTCTTGCTAGAAAGGAACAATTCTTTTTCTTTTCATTTATTTTAAGTAGCTGTATTCTTACAAAGGGAACCTCACTGAGATCAGCACAGTCATAAAGGGCATGTATCAGCTGTGCAAAACTTGGAACAGGCTTCAAAACAGGACACCCACATACCTTTGTATCCTGAGGAACAGCGTACTCAATCAGTTCTGCTCCGTCTGCAGACAGGTAAACCAGATCAAATTTCCCTGGCTCTTTTGCATCTTAAAAACCAAACAAACAGCTTCATTAACTTTCAATAAAAATGTTTAAATGTTTTCCATATTTAGAAAGATAACCCAGACTTTTTTTTTTTTACTTCAGTTGGGGGTTTGGGTTTATAATTGTAAAAGAAAATCTGAGGTAGAACTGAATACTACACACCGAAATACAGGTAACTGTCTAATGTGCATGAAGAAGTTAATCAATATGCTGCTAAGTTTCAGAAAAATACTCAAATTATGATAACTCACTAATTCTGGGCTAAATGGCAACTGCAGTATCCACATCCAGTTTCAGAAACACTCATAGGTTAGGTCTCTGAAGTGTACTTTGTCACTGCAGGGACTCAGTTCCACAACCACTGAAGACAGGGGCTTCACTGACATTACCATTATAATCTACAATTTTCTCTGCAATTCCATATAATGATTTTATTTTTTTTTCCAGGGAATGAAATCCCAGCAGAGATGAGTTACTGACCACTCACACCAACTGCACAGATTACCTATAGATGAGTTACTGACCACTCACACCAACCGGACAGATTACCTATAGATGAGTTACTGACCACTCACACCAACTGGACAAATTACCTATGAGCATCTCCTATGAGCATCTTCAATACAACAAGCAAGCGTCTGAACTTCTCAACTTAAACAGACTTTTAAGGATGAACCCAAGGAAACTGGAAATACTCCTACGTAGGAAAATAACCGAACTTGCACAAAATGAAGAAATATGGCTTTGCAAAGTTCAGCTCAGAGGCTGTAATATTAGAGTAGCTTGGACAGTTGCTGCTCCCAGGGAAACAGACAAGGTCTGTAAGAATGTGGTGCAATATCCTTGAAATGGGGAATAGAGTGGTACAGAGGTACCACGGCTCATCCCTTTTATCAGGAATAAAGATAACCACATAGCTGCCATTAAGAAAGGTGGATCACAACTGCCGTTTCAGCAATGATGGTGAAATCGTGTCCTGTAGCTGAACTTTGCTCATCATAGTAACAGACCAGGGAAAGAGTTAAAGAGTTTTCTTCAAACTATGCATTGTCTTAACTTAGAATGGGGAACAGGTATGTTCTGTTCTTGCTAGTTAAACTATGCATCGTCTTAACTCAGAATAGAATACAGGTATGTTCTGTTCTTGGTAGTTGAACTATAACACAGAATAGAATAGGGAACCGAAACACATTGTTTAAAATCAGGGACCCTTTTCCCCTCAAGAAGATGAATGTCTGATAGGAACTTGTTTCAACTAGTTTCTAAAAGATTCGAGATTGCCAGCTGGGGAAACCATGCCAAGGGTGAAAAGTGCATAGCGAGGAAGACCTCTTACTTCATCCAGAAGACCCCGGCCCAAGACCACCAGATGGCAGTGCGCAGGTGCAAAGAGGAGGGGAATGGTATTAATGAGTTCTTGGAATTAATTGTGATAACTCCTCTTATGCTTGTGAAATCTGATGATTATGTATGACTAGAGTAACTCAAGCTCCACCTAAAAGTAAAGAAATAGTATAGATTGACAAAAGAGAAGGGAGATGTTTGGGACAAAGGTCTCCATCGAAACGTCTGGGATTGGGCTGGACCTCTCTTCTCCCCCTCGCAGGGACGCCTATTGGGTAAGAGCCCTATGTTATGCGCATTTACTTCCTAACATCTTGCTAAATATTTAGTGTTATCACTGATCAGTTTTGATTATATATTATTGCAAATCAGATCTGTTTTCGCAGGCAGTCCCTGTCACCGGCTATCTTCAATCTGTATCCTGTCATGAGTATGTGTAATATATTTCTTATATATGTAAGTTTCTGGAAACTTCATAGTTGATATAAGGGATTTGGCCTAATGTGCTGCTCATGGCGTCCCTGAATAGGCTGGGTGAACATCCTCCAACTTGGTGGGATGCCCAGGAAGGGCAGGAGGGTTGGATACAAGGGTCTCGTCCTTCTTGGGAAGTGGGTAGACCACCTGGTATCGTAACGTGATACTCCTGAAACATGATGTGTGCCAGGATGTGTGCTGTTTTCCAAGTGGTGCATGTGACAAGCATTTGGTGTCCCAGGGTACATACGTTGTCCTGCTGATGGCGAAAGGATCTCAAGCTCGATCTGCTTTTTATCAGCATTCCAACTGATGATTTTTCCCTCCTTCATAAAGCAACAAAGAAACAATCAGGTAAGATACACTTCAGCACTGGGTAACCACTATGGTACTTTATCACAGGTAGACGAAGCTCTGTCAAATTTTGCTCTATATGTAAAATCTGCAGAGTATTAAAGCTCAGCCATCTGCAGCTACTGACATCAATAAAGCGGTTATTCATGTTATTCATGGTCCGTGGCTGTAGTTTCAATCAGTACTTACCCAGAAACAAAGTTACCTGAAGTCGCTACAAATTTTACTTGCACCAGTTTCAAGAATTTGCCTTAACTTCAGGCTGCAATAGACTCAAATACAGCTGCATTCTTCTACTTGGTATTTTTGTCATTTTTGAAATATTAATGATTATTAATAAAGCTTTTTTTTTTAATAATTTCTACACCTTTCAAATTTTCAGCCAGTTTTGGGTTCTACAGGTTTTGGTTTTACTGCTGCACCAGGAATAGCCTGTGGAGTCAATTGGATGAGAGGAAAAACACTGCACGACCTCAAAATATTTAATTCTTACCTCACCTATAATAGTTTTGTGAGTGAATCACAGGAGGAAAGAAACCAGTACCTTATAGGCTGAAACTTCAGGACAGTAATTTTCAGTTAGTTCCAAGCGCTGTTGAAAGAAACACAAATAACAAATTACAACTTTTCCAGATCCCTGATGATGCCGCCTGTACCCAGAGACTGTTTCTTCAGCAAGAGGGAAGTACAAGAACCAGGTTTCCCACTCCTGGATCCTGGTGCCGATCACAGGCCCAGATAGTCTTCCAAGACTTAAGAGTTACAAAGGATTGAGTTCAGGTCAGGCTGTGAGAGGAGATCAGGGAGATGGATCCTGGTCTCCTCAACCACAGTGATTAATTTCATTTCCATTTACTTCTTTATTTTGCAGTGAAGTGTAATTATTGGTATGGTAAAATTTGCAATAATAGTGTAGAAACACTATAGAGAAATAACATAGAGGTATCTTTCCTTTTTATAGCACCTAATTTTAGTGCTGACTTTCCCTGAAACTTTTAAAAACAAGCAAGTAAGTAGGATGAAGACTCTTTCCCAACTCTTATACTTCTAAGGTAACATCCCAGAACAATGCAAGATGAAGTTCTTCAGTGTAAGCTTTTTGATGTCAGGACGACGTGATCTGTATCATGTCCTGCAAAACTTACAGTGGCCCAAATGAAACCATTTTAGCCCACTAACGTTCAGTATTTCACAAGTTCTTTACCTTAAAAGCAATTTTTTCTCCCACTTGTGGCGGAGCAGCTAGAAGAGGTAACACACTATAATCTCTCTTGGGGACCTCCACGGGATTCTGTGAAATGAACAGTAAATCCACTGATTTAATTACTGCATTAATAAAATGGAAGACAAAGTAAGGATTGTAAGATGTTCTGAGAAGAATTATGGTACATATCCAAGTACTTTGCTTTGAGAGATATAATACACTTAAATATTGTTTCATAAACACTTCCTCAGGCTGCTGAATGCAGATACAGTAAATATCAAGTTTACTAAGTTAAGGTCAGCCTTTATCCTACTATCTATTAGAGCTTTTACAAATTACTCTCATCCATTGCAGTTTTTGTATAGTTAAAGCTGCAAGAGAAGGGTGACCTACGACTGTGTAAGTCACTCACCTGGACAAGAACAGAGGAGTTTGTCGCAGCTTCATTTAACTGCCTCTGCTTCTGGCCTTCACTGTTGTAGTTATAGAAGTAGCCAGGGTTGGCCCCTCTCCCAGGGCCTTGGCCCCTCATCACCCCACGATACCCACGGCCCCTTGGTCCTCTCCAGAAGTTATCCTCTCCTGTTCCATGCCCCCGTCCACGCCTCGAGCTGGAAAGTGGTCCTTGAATACTGCTTGGCAATGGTTTGGAACAGTCCCTTGCTATGGAATTACTCAGTACAGCATCTGCTGCAGATTTTTTAACAAGTGTTTCTGAACCTGAACTCTCGGACTCTGAGGAGGAGGTTTGTGCTTTGGGAGCCTTGGTGGCGCTGGGCAGTGGCTTTTCCTTTGCCGTACTGTTGCGTGCTGCTGCCACCTTCTCATCCTCCGCGCTCGAGTCAGAATCTGAACTAGAGGATGTGGGTTTTTTAGCATTTTTACTAACTGCAGTCTTAGTGGAATTGTCAGCGTTGGGCTTTACAGTCACTTTATTTGGAACAGCAGCTTTCACATCAGCACTTGCAGCAGCTTGGGATTTGTCTTTGGGAAGTGTTGACACTATATGTTTATGGGAAGATTTATTTTGCTGTATGCTTATTTCACTGCTGTCGCTGTCCGATGATGTGCTGGAGGGAGGGGACGCTCCCACCCTCCTTTTTTTGGACTGTGTTGGTTGTTTTGTGTTATTTTTACCATAATTTCCAGACGAGCTCTGATTTGCCTGTTCTACATCCACCTTTGCTGCTGTGGCCTTTCTCTGTTTTCCATCCTTCCTTTTTACCGCCAACTCCTCCTCTCTCCCTGTTTCTTTAAGCTCTTCTGATTGGCCAGAGGAGCTCTCTTTGCTACCTTCTGCGAGTCTATTCCTTTCACTAACTTCATCTTTTCTTTTTCTTTTCTTGTGCTTTTTATGACAGTCCCAAACATCTACAGAGATCTCCTCCCTACAAGAAGGATACTCAGAGCTATGTTTATTCTTTTTATGCCTGTGTTTTTCATTTAGAGAGAAGTCTTCTTCCTTCTTTTGTCTATGTCTTTTTTTGTCTTCTGTTGGTGTGTAAGAGAAGCCATCACCTATCTCTTCATACCCATCTGAAGCAATCTCTTCCAATTTTACTCTGTCAAAAAACCAAACAATAGCCACTGTTCAGCACAATTAACACCCTTTCCCCATTCATTAGCAGCTCGGGTCGCCTTGTCTTCTGGTGGCTGCCCTCTCCCTCTGCCGCTGAGGGGACTCCAGCCCCTGGGCTCTCTCCATCCCGTTTCAGACATCCCCGGTGTCTCGGGCTTTGGGGAACGGGCCCCCGCTCCCCCGCGGGGAGGGCACCGCCAGGCCCCCTCCGTGTCCCGCCCCAGGCCTGCGAGGGGCCTCCTCCCACCCCGGTGCCGCGGCTCCGCTCTCCCGCTCGGGGCTCTCCCGCTCGGGGCTCTCCCGCTCGGGGCTCTCCCGCTCGGGGCTCTCCCGCTCGGGGCTCTCCCGGCGCGGCCCCCGCCGTACCGGAGCGAGTCGTTGTCCCGCACGAGGCGGGCGCTCTCGGTGGGGGGCAGCAGCGCCCCTTCCAGGAAGAGGCTGAGGCGGGCCCGGCGGCTGAACCCGAACCTGCGGCGGATGAGGCTGATGAGGTCGGTGACGAGGCGCACCCGGCCAGGCTCCAGCAGCAGCCAGCACAGCGCGCAGCCCGGGCTGCCCGGCGGCGGGTAGTCAAACACCAGCCGCAGCCGCACCGGGCCGCCGCCGGCAGCCGCCATCTTGCAGGGCAAGGAGGAGGGCCCGGGAAGGGCGAGGGGCGGGGAGAGAGGGGGACGGCGCCAAGCGTGGGCCAAAAAGGGCGGGAGGCGCTCGGGCCTCAGCCGCGCCCCCTGAGGGCGGCTCGGGCTGCGGTGCCGGTGTGTGTGGCAGCGCGGGAGCGGTCGGCGGGATGGGGCCGCTGCGCGCCGCGACGGCCGCGTCTGTACTGCTGCTGGCGGCAGGTACGGGCTGGGGGACGGGACGGGACGGGATGGGATGAGACGGGGGTTGTGTCCCACCCCGTGCTGCGGCCCTGCCCCGGGCAGCGCTGGAGGCACGGCCCCCGGGCATGGCACGTCCCGTCCTGTGGCCGCTGCTGGGCAGGGCCTGAGCGGGACGCGGTGAAGGGGGCGTAAAGGCGCTGTCCCGGTGGGAGCGGGTCGAGCTCGCCGTGGGCCGGGCTGTCGCTGTGTCTCTGTCGGGGGCTTTCGTGCTCTTGGGGGCCGCTTCCTGTCCCCGGCTGGCCGGGTCTGCGCTCCCGGAGCCGCAGGAATGCGGGCATTCGGGTCCCTGTTGATTCACCTGGGCAAGAGAGGCTGCCCACAAACCAGGGCAGCGCTTCCCATCGCTGTTGAATCCCGAGCTGTTGTTTGCCCTTCTGGATCGTATTCCGTTCTTTGGCAGCGCAAGGGACACGGAGAGCCGTCTCAGCCGGTGTGTGAGGTTACTGCGGTGCTCAGTGGTGCTGGCTGGCGGGCACAGGTCCTGGCTGCAGGGTTTCACCTCTGAGACCCCTCAGGTCAGGGGCTGCGAGGAGCAAAACATCCATGTTGGGGTGTTGCTGCTGCTGCTGCTGGTAACGACAGCGGGGAGATGTCCGTGCTGATAGAACATGTCCAGCCGGTGTCCTGTGGAGCAGCAGAGACTGACCACTGCGGCTTGAAAAAGTCTGTTTCTCCTGGAGATTGCTGTTGTGATCGGGAAGATAAAGGGATGTGGTTTCAAAGTGGAGTAGTGTCCGTGTCCTAGATGGAGAACAGACTGGCAGTTTATGTTGGTGGGACTCTGCTGATTTAATAGAGTTTAGGACTAGGTCTTGGGTTCGTTTAGAAGTGTCCTCACTGTCTGTCCTGTACTTACTCTCCTTGGGGACTGTACAGCAACTTGATCTTCCTAGAGACTGGGATCCAAGTGTTGGATACCTGGCAGAGCCCGGGTGACCCTGGTGTGAGTTACTCTATCCTGTCTGGCAGGGCTGTGCTTTTCGCCCAGGCCTTAATGCCTTTAAATGCTTCCCTGATAGAAAACATTATCCTGGCCACTGGGCTGCTGTTTTGGCAGCAGCTGAAAGGTCAGACCCTGGTAATTAGGCACTTAATGACACACTTCATTCACTGGTGACAACTCAGTGTGTGGAGGTATGAGTATAGGCAGGTTCCTTATACTATTATTTTTTTAATTGAAGCACTTGTAATTATCACCCCCAAGACTGCAGTGTGTTGTGTTGGAACAAACCCAGTGGAAAGCCCAAAGCTGCCTTTTAACCTGGCTGATTCTTCATTTGATTCCCCCTTCAGGTGCAATTCTGAGGCGACCCCGAGAGCCCAAAGAGCTGTGGGGGTATGTGCAAGTTCGAAATAAGGCCCACATGTTCTGGTGGCTCTACTATGCAAATAACCCCACCAAAGACTTCACGGAATTACCCCTCATCCTGTGGCTTCAGGTAAGGTTTGGTAAAAGACACTTAAATGATAACGTCTTTTATGATGGGTACCTTGCAGCTCAACAGAAACAGGGTTCAGAATTGTCCAGTTCTAAATGGTTCCCCTTGTGAATGAGGTAGCAATAATGAAAATATCATTCTGCAGTTGTGGAGCGCCCCCAAATGCTCACCGGTCACCAGATAAATTGCAGAAATAGAGGTTGTTCTCACCTTTTATACAACAATAGTGCTTTCTGTGCAGACACTACTGTTATTCTGCAGCATTCCAGCTCCCCTCCTGAAGAGCTTACAGACTGAACCGTGTTCAGAGAGAGAACAGGTAAAATAATCAGAGATCTAGAAAGATTTCTAAATGAAAACGAGTTGGAGAGACGCTGCTTGTTTAGAGATTGGTCCCACTCAATCACAGTTTGATGAAAGGCAGCGATGTGTGCTCCATGTTCACCTCCAGCAGTACATTTCCGAAGTTAATGTTGAATATAATGACTTGATGACTTGGTCTTTTTCTTTCTGGCTTATTTCTTCAGGGTGAAATGCACACACTGATAAAACTAATGACTTGCAAACCTCTGTAGAGAGCAAACTTTTGCATTCTGTATTAAGGGAATAAGGGGAAAGGCTTTCAAGCTGCAGTCACGCAGCATGCAACTTATTAGATGCTTTTACAAGTGGGTGATTGCTCCTCTTTAGTTCTTTCAGAAATGGCATGTGTGCACATAGTGAAAGTCCATGAGGAAGGGATGTAATTTGCTGCTTTGCAAATTAACATGGAGTGCAAAAGCTATTTCTTTTACATTTACAATCTGTCATCCTACTTACTGGCTTGCTTTTCTTTTTCTCCTGTCTGTCATATCCCTACCATGCTGCCTTTTAGCTTATTTGTCATTTGATATTTCCCCACAGGGAGGTCCGGGATCTTCAGGCTGTGGATTTGGGAATTTTGAAGAAATTGGTCCATTAGACAGAGAAATGAAACCAAGAAACACAACCTGGGTATAGCAGAGAGTTCAGCTTCTAATTACCGATTGCAAGTGTCTGTAGCTTGTGTAAGCAGATGATTGCCGTGCAAAAATGCACAGAACAGTTAATTTCATAGAAAAAGTTTAATAAAGGAAATAAAGTTTAAAGTTCACTTCAACTATAATATTTCATCTTACAGTAGTGTGGCTAATAAATTGATTTATAGGAATAGCCTTGTTAAGAACTGAAGAACAGACCTATTAATGTGATTTTATGGAACACATCTGGGCTTCCATGAAGTTATGAATTGGAGGTGTCTGGGGAGCAGGACAATTCTAAGAAGATGTTATTTAAGATCATGGCTTCACTGTGTACAGTCATAGATGGCTGGAGGTGTAAAACCAGTGGCTTATAATTACAAGTCCAGTATGGCCTTCAAGGGAGAACAAATTACAGCTGCCTACGAAGGTGGCATTTTATTTAATGAAATGTATTTGTGCTCTGAACTACCAATAGTCTTAATTGCTCTGGGGTTCCCTGCCTTATGTGGGTGATCTGCCCTTGGGTCACTGGGATTTTTTGGGTGCTTTTCTTGTTTCAGATGAGCAAATGGAAAGACCTGATGTTGTACCCCTTTATTTGTGAGTCTTCCTGCTTTGAGTGATAGCTATCTGTGTGCTGATCTACTGGTTGTATTTGCACACTTGTAACTGTACAACTCTAGCATTTGCTGTAGTGATTTCACAAAAGCTCAGCAACCCAAAAGAAAGCTTCTCTTATTTCACATTCTGACAGACAGTTCTGTTCCATTCTTTTCAGGACTTTCATCTAGTTTCAATGCAAGTTCTTTCAGGGCCAAAGATTTAGTGGCTCAGTTAAGCATTTGTGTCATCAAAACTAAGGTTATTGCTGGTGCTGAACTGAGGTTTCATACAAACCTTCTTTCTTCTTGTATAGTTGCAGGCAGCCAGTATCTTGTTTGTGGATAATCCTGTGGGCACTGGATTCAGTTATGTGGATGATTGTAGCTTGTTTGCCAAAAACCTCTCTGCAGTAGTTTCTGATATGATGGTTTTTCTTGGAGAATTCTTCACATGTAGAACAGAACTCCAGGTAAGTAAATAGAATTCTCGGTTGGAATTGTATTTTATCTTGCTTTTAGACAGATCTCAAAAAGAATTAGTGAACAGACTTCCAGATGGGCAGTGTTTGCTCCCAGATAGTGTGCATCTGGTGGGAGTCAGTGTGGGTATAACCAATGCCTCTTACTTCCCACAGTTCAAAAGCTGTATCTCGAATTTAGTGCTAGTTAGATAAGCAGTGTGGTGGGTTATTGCCTGTCAAGCATGTAGGATCATGGCTCTTTCTAGTGCTAAAATACTGAAGTGCCTGCTACAAAAATTGCCCCAATAACTCCCCAGGATGCTACAGGACTCTTATCTGCAGTTTAGAATCAGAAACATACCTCATGTTTGAGGTGATGGGTGAACAGCTGATGCCTGGGTTCCCAGTGCCTGGGTTCTGTGGGGAACTGCTGTAGGTATGTTCTGCCCTCTGCCCAATGGATTCATTGTGTGGCTTCTCTCTCTTTCTGTCCAGAACATCCCATTTTACATATTTTCTGAGTCCTACGGAGGTAAAATGGCTGCTGGCATTGCATTAGAGCTGTATAGGGTGAGTAGCTGGAGGATGTAGTTCACTCTTCACTTTAAAACGTGGTGTTCTCTAAGTACTTGTGTTTCCTGAAATACGCTGTCCCTGTCGCCTCATTCAGACTGCTGCTTGGTTTTTTTTCACTTAAAGGAAACTGGTTCTGGAATCACAAATATCCACTAAAAGTTGATTTTGTTTGCTTGTATTTTTTGTTATTTTCCACCAAGGCTGTTCAAAAAGGGACCATAAAGTGCAATTTTATGGGAGCTGCGCTTGGAGACTCGTGGATTTCTCCTTTGGGTACGTTTAAAAATCCTCAGTCTGTGGGTGGTTTGTTGCTTTGAATTTTTTTGGGCTTTTTTAATCATTCCATGGGTACTGAAGAGTCAAAAATGCCAGCCCTGCCTTCAGTGAATGAAACCTCTAGTGAGTCTGGTTAATCAGAAAGAAATACTTCACCATTGCAAGCTGTGATTGAAGAATTTACCTTTAGAGCGTATCTAGATTATGTAAAGTCAGAAAGCAAAGTCAGCAAGGGGTATACTTGCATTTGAAAAGGGGTGATTGTGAAATGTCCCTGTGCGTTTCTGCAGCCCCTGAGGTGTTTTGGTAGGAGTCCTGCACTTAAAATGTTGCCACCAGATGTTTCACAAGGTTACAGCTGAGGTTTTCCCTTTCTTTGCATAAGAAGACCTTGTGCTGAGGAGCTGATGTGCTTACAGACCCCCCATAAGAGATAAGAGGGGTGTGTCTGGTGGAGGACAAAACAGATTAAAGGACTCTTGGTCCTTCAGTGAGATTAGCAAGGACAGGCTTCACAGATCCCCTGCAGCATGGGACAATATCAAGCAAACTCCTATCTGTCTCTTCTCAGCTGATCCTTGAGCCCTTATAAACAAACTTGTTATAAACCAGATTTCATTTATGAACTAGATCTTTTTATCCCCCTGTAACTTTTGTAGACAGATCAGTTTAGATAATGCCCATTCACTTGTCATATCTCTCCCCTATATTCTGGCAATGTGCTGCAGTGTTGGGGTGAGAACACTTTGGTAAGAACATGTCTATTGCTTTAAATAGATTTCACTGATAAATGTTTGGGGGTCAGGCGTGTTGCAATGCATTTGTTGGCCCTCAGGGTTTGTAAAGAACCTACTCTGCAGCATATAGCCTTTGGGCTAAACTGAGCTGACAGTAGCTTTTTACTGATTAAATCATCTCCATATATTTTTGTTGCAATCATTCTTGCTACGAAAAAAAGGAAAAATAAAGGAAATTGTATGTCAAGAACTTAAATGTTTGAAATTTGTTCTGTTTCTTTAGACTCTGTGCTGTCCTGGGGGCCCTATCTTTACAGTACTGTAAGTACCTCCTTCAGCTGTCAGTCCACACCTGATTACTTGTACTGCCAAACAGTATAAATGGATGTTGATTTTTAAGATTAGGTCTTAGCCAGAATAAAACCTCCAATGCATTAGTGAGAAATGCATGTGAATTATAATTAAAGCTGTCCTCTTTTGTGTTTGTCTTCCAGTCTCTCCTTGATGATAATGGTCTAGCAGAGGTGACTGCTGTCGCCAAAGAAATAATGGATGCAATAAATAAAAATGAATATGGGCTGGCCACTGAGCTCTGGGGCAAGGCTGAAGGTATCATTGAAGAGGTGAGATCTTTGACCAGCATTAGTAACTAACTGGTGCCTGGGGAGGCCACGATTTCAGTTTCTTCTTTCTATGAGCCCTGGGTTGGCATGAATTCTCCAACCATTTTTACCAGTGTTTGTTTTATCCCAGTGCTGATGTAAAAGAGCTGTTTGCTGTGTACCTCAGAGATTGGAAGGAGCAGCGGGTAGGGTGACGCACAGGGGCTCACAGTATTGCATCAATGTTTCAGCCTAGAACATCGCTTAAATAGATGCTTAATCTTTAGCATGCAGCTAGTCCCATTGATGTCTATAGAACCCACTTTCACCTTGCATGAGCTATGTCTCCTTGAAAGAATATTGAAAACTGCACCTAGCAATACACAAATTTCATTAACATAGATCTCTACAGCACTGCAATAGGTGTACAGGATGGGAAGGAGCCTCAAGTTACGTCCTGTTACTGTGGGTTACTTATCTTGTTACATAGAAAGTCCCAGCTTAAAGTTTTGCTCTTGTTTTTCCCTTGAAGAGTTGCTCCAAAAAGTCACTTTTCCTTCTGCTTTTGTTTAAGTAAGGCTCTGGCTTCCTCAAGTGGGAACACTAATCTGGAGCTGCTTTTCTTGCCTTTTTCTTTAATGATTTGTTTCGTTTCAGAACTGGTGGTGCCTTGCATGTAGCTGGTTTCACTTCTTGCTGTTTGGAACAAACTTGTGGTTCCCATTTTGCCTTCCTCTTCAAGTCTGCTTGTCTTCTCTTCCCACTGCAATATCACTGTCAGGGTGCAGGCACTTCAGTTCTGGGGTTACTGATGTGAGCCAAGTTTTATTTAAAAACTGAATAAAGCAAGACTTCAAGAATCACAAGCAACTTCTCTAATGGCAAAACTGGTCACACTTGTCCTTTGGATGCAGGCAGCCTATTATCTGCATCAGAGCTGCCATTCCTCAGTTCTTGGACATGTCCAGCAGTTCCAAGAGAAGGGTGGCTGATAGACATCATGTTCTTGAGGAAGCATTTTAGATTTTGCAGGGTTGTAGGGTGAGAGGATGTTGAGCAAGAGGCAGCATCAGGCTGGACTAGCTCTAGCAGCAGAGACCATCTGAAAGCATCATCTGGCATTGCAGCTCTCTCTAATGAGCGGTGAGAATCTGCAGTCATTTGCAGGGTGTAAGGCCTCCTGTAGTTTCACATCCGTTTAGGAGAAGTAAACAGCATCTCTGGCACAGCCCATGTGTGAACAATACAGGCTTGAGAAGTCTTTTCCCCGCTTCCCAGAACAAATGTAGAACCCAAGCTGTTTCGTAAGTATCGTCCTGACGTGTAGGTAAAGTGGCAGGTCACAGGGTCCTTAATTTAAGATTTACTTACCTCTTTCAGTGTTATTGAAATTATCTTGTTTTTTTCAGAACACAGACAATGTGAACTTTTATAACATCATGACTAAGGAAGTTCCAGAAATGAAATCAAATGAACAAGGAAATCTCCATCTCAGTAAGTTGCTTTTATGTATTTGAGCTTCTGAGCTTCACCTTCAGCTGTTAGTGGGAACAGCCTCAGTTTTAGCACATCCTTAAAATGAGGCTTTCTGTTCCAAAGGGTATTGATACTCTCCTGAGCAGAACTTGTTTGCCTTTACATAAATAGGAATGTGGAACAAACCTCTTACAGATTACAGTTCCACCTATACATCCTACACAAATGACACCAAGGAATTAGTCAGAATAATTGCAACATAGTTTTATGACCTTGAAGTTACTTCCTCTTAATGTCTTTCATTTGTGTCTTCAAGCTAGGGCACAAAATGTCTCATCAGTATAAATAGTCTCATTAGACAATCTTGTTCTGTGATGCTGATGCATCAATGTGAAAACACATAGTTTCTTTCAGGGTCTTTATCTCTTTCTACTGGCTTCAGCTGGGAAGGTGAATAGCACAGGGAAAAGCATTGCAGCTTAAAAGTAACTGGTCTCTTGAGGAGAGGAAAACTGTGTCTGTACCAAGAGGCTGAAGCTGGTCCCCTGAAAAGTGTTGTGTTAGCTAAAAGTATAAATGGATGATTAGGTTCTTCCATATCATCCCCTGACATAAGCAAGGGTTGACATCAGTGGCTTCTAGTAAAAGTAAGCAAATCTCTGTCTCTGGTGTTGTGTTTTGATTAGAAAAGATTTTGGCCATGACTGTAGCACTGAAAGCTGTTATCTGTGCAGGTTGATTGGGTTAAATGTGCCACTAATCCAAGTGTGTTCTCTCTTCTTCAGCAGGACTTTACCAGCGCCATGTCAGAAACATGCACAAGGACAGCCTAAATGAGCTGATGAACGGACCCATCAGAAAGAAGCTAAAAATTATACCTGACTGCGTGAAATGGGGAGGTACTTTCCTGTCTGCTGTGTGCATCTAATGAGCCCATTATTGCTATTTACAGTATCACACTCTGTGGGAAGGTGCTTCACTGTAGTAAGCAGTCACATTCAGTTGTCATTATCCTTAGGCCTAAGAAGAGGATTTACTCTCAGAAATGAACACATGATGGGGCAGGCCTGTGGGAGCAGTGTGGTTCTGATTCTGCTGCTTGTATCTATCTTTAGCCAAGCAGCTAAAAATTCCGGGGAAGGAAGATGATCCTCAGTATCTCAGCAGCTGTTTCCCGTCTTTCATGCAATTTTTGTCAGTTTTTCTCTGCCAGAAATCTGGCATCGTATAATGCTGCATGGTGTGGAGGGGAGGGTGTAAAGCAGGAAGGAGGCTTAAAGGGTTGATGCCAGTATGCTGCATGTGTATAGTAGCAGCCAGAAGCTACACTGCTCTCTGTGAGCTCCAGTGGGAGCATGGCTGCTTTCTGTTTCTCTTTAGTTCCTCAGATTGATAAATCACTGGCTGCTACTTTGGGCTGGGACTGTTTTATGCAGCCATGAACTGCAGTTTAGGACTTTTTGCCAATTGCTTCTGTCCCAGTGAGGGAATGACATTATTCATCAGTTAAAATTTGTCTTCTTTCTGGTTCCAACTAGGTCAGTCCAGAGAGGTCTTCGAGAACATGGCTGAGGACTTCATGAGACCTGTCATCGATATCATTGATCAGCTTTTGGCAGCCAATGTCAATGTTACGGTCTATAATGGGCAGCTGGATCTCATTGTTGACACCATGGGTAGGGCACTTCATGACTGAGATTTGGAACAGAACATGTGACAATAGAATATACAGTTGCAGAAATATTGGTACCTAGATTTCTCCAGTCTTCTGTGTAAATGTCCTATTCAGCTGGCTACACTTAAAATACTACAGTAATAAATGAGCAGCTCTTAGTATGTTTTGTTTACATCCCTCTGATGGAGGCAATTCTTTCACCTCCATTATACAGTTTGGAATTGGATCTGTAACATCAATAATTGCTTGTTTCAGTCAAGTCCGTAAGTATGGAGGTAGCCCATAATTCAGTTAATTCTTCTGGATAGACACATATGTATATGTGTATCCTCATTCATAAATGAAGAATGAGGATAGATGACTAGTCACATGGAGACTATCCTCTCTTCTGCTGTGGCTTGACAATCCTGTTCTCCTGGGGCAAAGGTCATAAATCTTGCTACAGATTTGAGCACAATCCAGGTCAGCCCTCACTGAGAGGCCTGTAGCAGAGGGCGCGGTGCCAGGTGAGATGGAGCAAGGTGTTGGTAACTAATCAGGGAGGGTGCAGTTGAAGAGGGGTCGCACCTGCAGTAATGTGTGTAGGCTGCTGCACTTCTTGGCCACTCAAGGCCTTTGTTGTCCCTTGCTGCTTGCAGATTGCAGGCTTGATCAAGTGGCCACGTGTTGCTGAAATGCCTCCTGCTGCAAGACTGCTGTGCTCTCTTCCATTCACCTTTTCTTATTGATTTGAATAATCTGCACTCACATGTTTCTGTGTTGTGAAAGGCTGCATCCTTTATGTCTGATATTCAACTTAGATATTCAGATGCTCTTCATGAACTATGTAGCAATCGGTAAATCAGAAACCAGAGTATTTAGGCTGTCAAAATAGATTAGCAGTTAGTGGTACTCCAACTTAGTACATTTTGAGCTAAAACTGAGCTGCAGTTAACATGTAAATTTTCCCAGTAGCTCAGAGGTAGGCTAAAGCTTTGTCTCCAGTGGTGTCCTGGAATTGATCTTCTTGGTCTCTTGACCTCTGCTTTCTCTAGTAGGCTCTTCTTGATGAGTGACTGTAGCAAACAAAGAAGCAGTGTCTCTTCTGTGTCTCAGACCGGGAACTTAGTGTGGCTGATCCTTCTCTGTGGCAGGACATTCAAGGTGTTTGAGGAGTAAAGCAGAATTGCTAGGGCTGTGCAGGGCCTTTAAGAAGCACATGTTCAACTTGTGACATCATAAGTCCATATCACTTACATCTTCACTGTTTGCTTTTTAACCTTCTCCCTCCGTTGGTTTGTTGCAGCTAATTCTAAACACAGCCTTGGTCATTTCCTCAGGCACAACAAAATTGGGGTTAGAATCTGAGCGCACACAGACTTTCTGCTGACTCTGCTCTGTTGGTATCTAGTGGGCATCAGCTGTACTGGGACTCCCAACTTGCTGTGGCAGTATCTGTAATCAAGTCTATCTCTTACTTCTAACAGGCCAGGAGGCATGGATCCGGAAACTGAAATGGCCTAATCTGAAGCAGTTCAGCCAGCAGAGGTGGAAGGCGCTCTATGTGTCTCCAGAATCCACTGAGACAGCTGCTTTCCACAAGGCCTATGAGAATTTCGCTTTCTTCTGGATTCTTAAGGCTGGGCACATGGTAAATAATATACATTACCAGCAAGAAAACTGAAGATGAATTTGTGCTTGCTGTCTGCTTCCTTATAGCAGCTGCTTACTGTGTGCTCTCATCTCTGTGACAGGTACCGTCTGATCAAGGAGAGATGGCACTGAAAATGGTCAGGATGGTGACCCAGCAGGAGCACTAGGGAAAGGGAGCCCGGCTGGAATGGCTTCCTGCCGAGTGTCAGTCCTCCTGCAGGCACGAATCCAGAACAATAAGGTGCAGGAGGAGCAGTGGCTGTTTGGACACAGCCTCTCTGATCTTGCCGATAGTGTGTGCAAGTACTTATGGAAAAGCGTTTTTATTCCTTGAATGAGTTGTTGCTTTTGAATTTGTAGGCTGTGATTTGCTGCCTTCACACTGTTCATCATGACTTTTCCAGAGGGAAATCCACTGTCATAACTAGCTCTGAGCCTTTGCCTTTGATTTGGAAGTACTTTGTGCTTTTGTAAAAAGCTGCACTTTCCTGAATGCTCTCCTCTCTGTTTCCACACCAAGACTAAAACTGGTTTGAGTCCTGACAGACTTGCTGTTTGTTCCTATCTGAGAGCTAACCTATGTCATGAAGCTGTGGAACGTTCCTTCCTTTGTCCTGAGACCTCTGCGTCAATCACCAGGCTGGATTACAGGTTGAAGACGTTGAGATGCCAGGGTAGAGGACCTGCCCAAGAGGAATCGCAGTCCATCTCATCTTGCTGAGGTGTCTGAGTTAGTATCCAAGATTCTTCAGGCTTCTTGTGCTATGGAGAGAGCAAAAACACCCCCAACACCACCCCCAGAGGAGGATTTGACCTTTTTCATCTGTCCTTTTGGGTTTTGTTTTCATTCTCTTTAATAACAGTTACTCAGACTTTGCCTTAACACCTAAAGCATATCCAGCAGGAATTCCTGCTTTCCTGTATGCTGAAGCAAGAGCCCTGTTAACACTCTGCTTTTGCACAGAAGAGGGTCCTAATGGACAGAAGCTTAAAACCAAAGCTAAGCCTGGAGAGTGGAAAGGAGAGCGCTACTTGAGCAATAACAGCATAATTCTGAAAGAGAATATCAGTGTTTAAAAGAAGGCTGTAGAAGCTAGAACCAATATCTTGATCCAGGTTTTTCTATAACTTTAAATCTTGCACAGACCTGTTATTTTTAAACAGCATTTATTTTTATAGAGTACACAGTCAAGAGCAGACTTTAGACATCATTTGACTTCAGCTGTGTAGCACAAAGTGACATGTTTATTGGTGTCTGATAGGAGGCACAACAGCTTGTTCCAGCTGTCAGAATCCTAAATAAATCCTAAACCCCTCAATTACTCCAGCAACTGAAACTGTCAGGAAATGTCTGGTCCTGTTGACTTAGCCAGGACTGAGCCATTCTGCAATGTAAGCACATATGCAGTAACCCAGCAGCTGGAGTTACTGGCAACTAATAATTGCTTTCCTTCTTTGTGTTCTCTGCTTGAACTGTGTTCCTGAGGCCTTGAGCAAATCCAGGTTATTTTTTTTAAAAAGTTTTTCAATAAATAGTTCTAATTCATCTCTTTGTGGCATCCCATGGATCTCACTGCTTGAAAATCGCATCTCTTCTGTTTTGGCTTTTCAGTGTAAAGCCCCTGCCAATGGGACCAGACACCGACACACTTGAGAGGAAAGGGTACAGATGTGTGCTCTCTCCCATGACTGCATCGCATGAGATGGAGCACATGCACTGGGGACTTCAGCCCTCCTGTCCTATGCACAAAAGGCACCCCTTCAGAGCATGAAGGGCACCCAGAATAGCCAGGCAGAATCAAACCAGCAATCATTCATATGCTCTTGTTGAACGTTAGATGAACAACAGGAAGGGGAGGTGTGTAAATCTGTATGTCTGCATTCTAGGAGAATTTCAAAATAGCTCACCAAGCAAGTAAGTATGGGCCTGATTTCAGTTGGGATAGAGTTCATTTTTTTCATCGTATATAGTATATAGGTGACGGTTTGGATTTGTGCTGGAAACAATGTTGATAACAAGAGGGATGTTTTAGTTACTGCTGAGCTGTGCTTAGGCAGTGTCAAGGCCTCTTCAGCCTCTCACTCCACCAGTGAGGAGGCTGGGGATGCACAATGATCTGGGAGAGGACTCAGCCGGGACAGCTGACCCAAGGTATATTCCAGGTCATAAGACGTCATGCTCAGCTTATAAAGCTCTGGAAGAAGGAAGAGGGGATGTTGGGAGTGATGGCATTTGTCTTCCCAAGTCACGGTTTCATGTGATGAAGCTCTGCTGTCCTGGAGATGGCTGAACACCTTCCTACCCATGAGAAATAGTGAATGAATTCCTCACTTTGCTTTGCTTGTGTCTGTGGCTTTTGCTTTACCTATTACACTGTCCATCTCAACCCACAAGTTTTCTCCCATTTAAACCACAACAGCAGTTTGAGTTGGCATGAAGTCCTGAAATCTGTTGTATACAATATTTTGCATTATGCCCAAGCAACTAATTCTATAGGGCTCCATAGAGGGAAAGAATTGAGAAGATGGTATCTCCAGAAGGCAGCATTTACTGCTGTTCTTAGCTTCTTTATTAAATGGGATATGGATTTGCATAGCCTAGGGCTTGTGCTCAGTGATGGGCCTGAGACATCTGTTTCTTGTACTGCTTTGTTTTAGCTTCTGCACGTTTTGCTGTTGGCAAAGAGATGGCTCATGAGGAAAAAAAAGATGGTTTCAAGAATGCTGGAGGTAATGATTTGTTGGGTTTAGGGGCTAGGCCAAATCTAACCACATTAGAATAAAAATACCTGAGGAGACAAGCTTTTAAATAGTGTCCATTTAAATGCAAATGACAAAAAAGCAGCAAAAAAGCAAAGGCTTTGTAATTACTTGTGCATCAGAGCTCTGGCTCATCACAAGGTAGGTCACCTGTCCAGCAGATTCTGTAAGAAATTGGTTGCTTTGAAAGGAGTTCAAGTCCCACTGTGTATCTGATTAGCAGTGACATGCTTTGTCCATTTTGATGTCATGCAGTATGTTCTGTCCAGATAAGGGCTGTTGCTTGGCAAATCTATTTGAAAGAATAGTTCTAAATATTAATAACACTTTTTACAGATGCTGGACAACTCAAACCAGCCCCATGTTTGCATTTTATCCTCTGCAGTTGCAGGCTTTGATTGCATAGGTAGCCTCAGAGCTACTGACTTCTTTTGCTCACCATCAGTTGAGGATAATCCTCATAGAAACAAATCTAACTGTGTTAAAAATCAGTAATGGAGCACTGTCTTTCCAGCATGGATAATTTGTGCTTTCTATACTCTGTGGTTTTGAAGCCAAAGAAAGAAACCCAAAAGTTATCTGAAAGTTATCCTCTGTGTGATAAATATGTCTTTTTCCTTCCTATTTTGCTGATATAATGGGGAAGGGTCACTTGAAGTATCTGCTGTGCCTTAAGCCAGTATGTACCTGTGCCTCATAACCACTGGTACACAGAGGCTATGGGACAGATGGACCTTTGGTCTGGCTTTCACTGCTGTTCCTATGCAGTAGAGGTTGAGAATAGTGTGGGCAGATGAATGCAGGAGACAAGATATGCCCATTTGCCACCATAGAGGTATCTGTGCAGGCACAATGGTTGTGTCTGATGTAACTAAGATGGTGTCCAATATTTTTGCTGTAGGAAGAGTGAATATCACAAGCTATTTCCAAAGGGAATTTGGCAATGCTCATCAATTTTATGTCTTTGAGGCTTAACAGTGGGCACGTAGCTGTGGGTTTGGTTTGGGGCTTGTTGTTTTCAAAGGCGAACATTTTGAAACATTGCAGCATCTGCTTCCCTCAGGACTCAAAGCCATAACAAAAGAACATCTGTACTGAGGCAAAAAGGAAATCTTGGAGCACTTCTTCATTGTCATGTTATGTCTACTCTGCTCTATGGCAGCACAATTTGTGTGTGTCAGTTCTGAGGTCTGGGCTATGTTCATGTTTCTCCAGAAGGGATTTAGGAAAGGAGTAGAAATTTATCTGACCCACAGGCAGTGATGAGGGAACGGTGAAAATTTGAGTAGAGCACAGTCCACCCTTACAAATTGTTTGTGGCCTTTACTATATAATAGATTTGATAGTTAAAGAGGAGCTTTAGCTGTTGGGGAGGAACAAAGGTACTGGTCTGGTCACTGCCAGACTTACCCTAAAGCATACTTTAATGCCTTTTTTTACTTTCCCTCTTCCTAACCTACTAGAGGTTGAAAACCAAAGCACTAAAAGGCCATGGCATTGTAGTCATGTATCATAGCTAGCTGGTGTTGGGTGCTCCCACAAGATAGAAAGCAGGAAGTGGACTATGAACATTTCTCCTCTTAGAGAGACCTGTGGGACAGGCAGTAAACCCCTCTTTGCTGTCCTAGGGACTGGGCAGGCACTGCAAACAATCTACTTTGAGATTAGTATATCAGGTCTCAGCTCACAAAGGGGGCTTTTGTGGTCCAGAGCTGTGGTTTTCTGTTTGTTCTGTGGCTCCAATACTGCAGGGAGGAGGTTGAGGTGCCTCAGAAGACCAAAAACATCCAGATAATATCTAGGTCCAGCGAATGTCTCACTGTGGCTCTGCTGCTCAGTATTTCCTTCTGATGTATTGTGCGGATCTGACTCCAAAGTACTCTTGTGGTAAGACAGGGTTTTAGGATGTAGAAATTGCTCAGCCAGAACATTTACTTGGATATCACATAGGCACAAAAGCAACCACAGATTCACAGGGGACTTGAACAAATAAGGCCAGAATGAGTGTACAGCAGGGAGACAAAAATCATACTTTTGCTGACACCAATTCAAATCAAGGAGCTCATTTATGTTCTCCCCTAATTTTTATCCTCAGTCTCAATACCAAAATGCATAGGTAGATATTGTGATGAATCTGGCTGTATCAGTGAATCATCTAAGCATGAGAGACAGCTGGAATAATTCCATCTGCAAGCTGCACTCAGTAAATTTGATAATGCGTACCACAATCATTTTCAAAAGGCAATTACAAGGCTGCTAGAACCAGCCTGGTTAAGCTGCTTTCCTAATTGCCTCTCTGTTCCTAAAACACCCTTTTTAGGACTGTTGCCTTACCAGCAAGCAGGTGGCCATTTGTCTTTGAAACAGTCAGACTTGTGCTCTCAGCCCCTCAGCCATTTGCACCATTGGTGATCACAGCAGTGATGCTGCTGCACCTACATTCTCTTGCATAAATATTTGTCTTCTGTCCTTTATCTCCCATTAGTTCAGACAGCTTGGACCCGTCTCACACAACCTGTTTGGAGACACACAAGTAATCACTGTTTGGCTTTAGCATCACTATGGTATATCATGTTCTAATTTTATTATTCTGTCCCAGATCGCGTTGCTAAATACAGCAGTATCTGGGAATTACATTCCTGCAGACAGCTGTAATAAGACTGCAGATGGAACGTGTTTATTCAGATGTTGTGTAGTCCATCATGGATAGGACAAAATAAGCAAGATTTCAGAAACTATTTGAAGCAATAAATGATAACTCACTGCACAGTTCATGTACTGTGTTATGGGTGAGTTAGCCTAAAGAAAATACACTGGCTGGTGCATCCTCAGTCTCTTAACAGCTGCTGCATGATTTGCTAGATGATTTTTAATAAATCGAGAGAGAAAAGGGGAAAAAAAGTCTTCAAGAATCTGGGGCGTAGTTCTGTTAATGTTTGCTGCTTAGTGACAGGAATATTGTTTGTTTCTTGACAGGTCTTTAGTAGAAGTTGAGAATAACTTCACTGTAGCTGCTACACCAGGTCTCCTTTTTACATGGTTGTCTTGGAGTCTTAAACATTTCATTGTACTCAGAATCTCCTTTAAGTGAGTGAAGATCTCTTCCTGAAGCACTTAGGTTCAGAAATGACCTAGTGGCCTGGCAGCGGCCAGATGCTTTCTAACACCATTAATGCTTTCAGGAGGTCACTAGATGCCGCTGCGCGTTATAATCTGAGGCAAATGTAAGTCTACCCAACTGCTTAGAGCTAGTCAGGGGAAAGCTGACGGGCTCATCTTGCGGCCCGACGCAAGGTGGCTGGCCAGCCGTGAATTCTCTCGGCTGGTGCAGTGAAATGGGTGGCCACTTGGTGGAGTAAGGAGACCTCCAAATACCATGGGGCCTCGCCGGCGTTAGCAGCTACGCCTCTGATTGCAGCCCTGGAAATTCCTGGTCAGCACTTGGAAACACACGCTTGATGCTGTGAATTCACGGTGGAAACGGTTTTATGTGAACCGATACGGAGGATTATTTCATTTTAGCAATAGCTTACTAAGAATAGGTACTTTGGTCTTTGTGAGCACAACCCCAATTACAACAAGTCATGATGGTTGCAAGTAACAGTAAATTGGCCAACTTTAACCAGAACATAGCATTCCAGTTTGTGATTTGTGCCTGGACATGCGCTTTGTCACATGGTGTATTCCCTGGCTATCCTTAAAACTTCGGTCAATGTCTCTAAAGGTAAATATATGTCGTATGGGGAAACAAGACATTGGTGTGTTTGCTGAAGTAAGTGCAGTTAACCATCTAGCTAGGCTGATCTAGCAGGGTTTTGCACGTACCTAATTCATAATCTGGTAAAAACGCTGTTGAAATCGATCAAGAGCATTCATACTCTTAATTAAAAGAGTATGAGCATTCATACTCAAAATTAAACCACACAAACTTTTGCAAGGTGAGGTCCTTTGACAACTAGAAAAGTTCAAAGGAAGATGCTTGTTTGTTGAAACATTTCCCCCACATTGCTAAGGGCTGTTTTGTTCTCATTTAACTTTTGTATAATAGAAAAAGATTAGAGAAAATGGCAGTTAAAAGTCAAGCATCTTGCTTCTGTGTCATACCTAAATAAGTTAGCTTGAGAAAACTGTTAGCTCTTGAATACTACTTCTAAGTTTTCAAGCAGGGCAAGAGTATTAATAAGCCAGTTTTTGCTGCCTGTTACATGACACTTAAAGAAAATATCCAACTGATAAAGCACATCTGCTCTGTTGCTAAGCAGAGCTACAGCCGCCAGTGGGAAACGGGATTTGATTTAAAATACAGTGTAGAAGCCAAATGCTCAATGAGGGTTACATTTGTATATACTATAAAAAGAAATTGCACTCTGAAGCTGTTCTGAGAGGCTGGGTCTCAAGATGTTGTTGCTGTGTGCTGGAACACAACCAGAATTGTAGATAAAGGTCATCAGCCTTGGGGAATGCACTTCTTGGATGCTCTTTCTGACACTACATTACAATTCTCTATGTAAGTGGAAGTGACATTGATGGAAAAGCAGCTGATTGTAAAGAAAGCCTGCAAATGACAGCCATGGCCTGTGGTATTGAATGAAATGTTTCCTCTTGAACTCTTTATTCTGAACAGATAAATATGGTAGTAGCTCCACAGTCTTTCAAGTACAGAAAACTAGATTTGCAGCGTGTAAGATACTTATTCCATGTAGAGCATGAGTTAAGTGAAGAAGTTGCCAAACATCTTTGATCACACAAATATTTTGATAAACCAGTAAGGAAAGAGCCCATTGGTACTAGCAGACATGTTCTACCTGGAACTGGAGAAGCAGAGATCAGCAAAGAGTACTGCCAGCTACATCCACTGCAATAAAAATCTACCTGCTCTTCAATTCAGCCTTACAAACTGTGCCTTACCAGTGCAGTAGTCCAGCAAGCATGTGGCACATGTTCAGCTCAGTATCTTGTCTTCAGCACGCTAGGGGTACCCCCAGTTTTCAGATCTTGGACCTTTATTATCAGCATCCTGCATCCTACATCCCAGTTCAGTACTGTCAAATCATCTCCCAGCTGTCAGATCTTTGCTCACACTACTCAGCTGTCTACAATGACATCTTCCACAGCCTCTTCATCTCTCCTTATCAGTTTGATTCCAGTGCTCAAGCTGTCTGTGGCAGTTTCAGACTTCAACATCAACTCCCCAAACTGTAGTGTCTATATCTGGAGCTTTTTTCTCTTCCCCTCCCACTTTCCCCCACCCCTTACAAATTAATGCAAGAATGACACAGATTGTAATGCTGACAGTTTTGGTCTAAATCTATGTTTGCATTGATTTGCATATCTAGAATAAGTTCTTTCTTCCTCCAGCAGCAGGTAAAGGAAAGTCAGTGGAGATTAACTGGATTCCATGAGACAGAGCGTGACCCCCTCTGAGGTGTGGGAATTCCTCCTCTGGTCCTGGGAAACAGGAAGAAATATTCCTTTCTTTTTTTCTCACCCAACAGTACTTGGAGTGATTCCACTTTGGTGTCCAGGACTGCACAGAGAGGGGTGAGTCAGAGGTGGTGCAAGGAGGCACTCCAAGGCAATCTGGGAAAGCAAGGTGGGACAATGACACACGTGTGCTCTGAAGCTTTGAAGAGGTTGAACTCCCCTTGGGAGCAGTTAGTCTGACAGTTGCTGGTTCCACATGGATGTGCTTTTGAAGAATACCAGCTCACGGATTTTTTGAGTACTTTGAGTAGATACCACTGAGCGTGTGCTAAGCTCAATCCCCATGGAACCTGAAGATGAGTTCAAGGGTCCCGAGATAACAGCTAAATGTTTCCACATCTTAAGAACTCTGCTGTAACTTCAGAGGAGTTTGCTGATCAAATATTTTGCTTCCCTTTCAGCTCTCCTCAAAACCCTTCCTAAAGGTTCATACCTGATCTCTGCACTTTGAATTTCTGTGGGTTATTTCCCCCCCCCGGAGAACTCCTGTATTTGCTGTAAAACTAAAGGAAGGTCAAGGCGACAGAGGCTCCGGAACCAGCTCCCTATCTTCATATCAAAGGGTGGATATGTGGGGAGCTGTATTACGAGTGCAGTGTCACTGTGTTGTTGATTGACAGCTGACTTGCAGCCTGGAGGGCTCTCAAGTCACCCTCTTCGTGAACTCAATTTGCAAGTAAAAGGGATGAGACTTGCGCTCAAGGAAGCAAAACTTCCTGAGGAGAACACTCCTATTTGTCCCTAGGACAGAGATGAATTTTACCAGCTTGCTCTAATAATGGGATTGTCAGGGTTGCTAAGGGCCATATTGACCTGTCTTACTGCAAGAAGCAAATGCATGGATTCTGTCTCAGTTCAGAACCTGCTGCACTTCCATGGCCATTTTAGAGGGACAGTTTTATCACTCACCTAAGAAAGGACATCACTCGGTGATGGATGGTTCACCCGCGCATAGCAACTGCAGTGGGGAAGTGCTGGCTGAGGCAGTGAGTACCTGAGCCTGACTCAGGCAGTGCTCCTTCCTCCCCAAGGTGCTGCCCTGTCATTCCTGCTCTGAGGCACAAGGCAGGAACCAGAACCATTCCTGCTCTTCCCTCTGGTACCTCATGGCTGCGGGCTTAAAAAATGGTCTAAAAAACTGAGAAAGGAAAGGGACGGAGAGATCGAATTAAAACCCAGCTGCGGAGCACAGCAGTCACAGGAGGCTTTAATGAGGAACCCTGCAAGGGCAGGGACATCCCTTAATTACCAGCCGTATCTCATTAACGTGTGGGGGAACAGTATCTGTTCTAAGCCAATCTCAGGCATAAGGAATGCTCCTGCATGGCTCTGCCTGGTCGCTTGAGCACAATGGAGCACGGGAAGCCCTGCTTGTCCTCCTTTCCCTTAATTGCCCCCTTAACTACATTCGGCTTTTTCTCCCCTCAGCCTGGCCCTATTCAGGCCAGGATCAATGTGTTTCCCCCATGAAGACTGTAGCGTGGCTCATGTTTTACCTCGCGGGGGTAGGAGGACCGCGGTGTGCAGCTGTGACGCGAGCGGCAGCGGGGCTCCCCTGCCCCATTCCTCTCCCTGCGCCGATCTGCGTCCCCACGGAACCTCCCCCGTGCTGCCCCTGTCGCGATTATCGCCGCTCCGGGACCTCTCCCCTCACGCCCCGCTTCCCGCCCAGCCCCGGCAGCGCCTCTCCCCTCAGCGCAGCGCCCCCTGGCGCCGGCCCCGCCCCTGCCGAGCGCGAATCCCCCCCGCCGCCTGCATCCTCCGGCTCTGCCCTATTGTTCTGCCTTCCCTCGCTCCCTCCCTCCGCCCGGGGCTCGCGTCCTCTCCCCGCTCTTCTCCATCCTTCCCTCCTCCTTCTCGCCGTCCCTCCCGCCCCAGCTGATGTCACGCACCCGCTGAAGGCGCTGGCGATCATGGCTGCTGCGGCCGGGGCCGTGCCGCCGGCCTCCAGCTAATGCCCGCGATGGAGCCGGCGAGCCTGCTGCGGTTCTTGCGGAAGCTCAAGGAGGTTTTCGACGTGTGCGACGAGGATGCGGACGGCTTCATCCGGGTGGAGCACTTCGTCGCCCTGGGGCTGCAGTTCGGCCAAGGGGATGAGGTGAGTGAGGCGACCCCCGCTCCCGCCCGGCCCCCGGCAGCCGGGCAACTTTCACCTGCTGCTCCCGCTGTGCGGCGAGCGGGCCACGGCCGTGCCCGGCCAGACCCCATCGGGACCCCCCTCACCCACCTGCCTTCATCTCGGCCCGTGTTCACCCCGACCCTTAGGGTCCCCAGGACTCCGGCCCTCAGGTGGCGCAGACCCGCTCCTTTCAGGGCGGCTCGGACCCTCCGCAGTCCCTCAGGGGGTCCCAGAGCCCTCCCCATGGCGGCCTCCGGAGCCCCTTCCCTCAGGGCCATCCAGGCGCGCTGCCCTTTTCCCTCGGAATCGTCCCTAAAGACAGCCCAGATCTCTCCTTGTCTCAGGGGGTCCCGGAGCTTCCCCCTTCCCTCGGGGCGGCCCAGGTCGCCCAGGCTCATCTATCTGCCGATTCCCTGGTGTGGAGGGACCGGTCTCTCTCAGGCCCCCTCCCCCGGGCCGTCCCGGTGCTGCTCCCTTCGGGGAGGTGTCTTTATTGTGGCGGCAGTGGGGTTATTGCGTCCCGGCTGAGCTGCGTCCTGCCCGGGGTCCCAGGCTCTGCGGGGAGCAAAGCCTGGGTCTGAGGAAGCTGAAGCCGGGCAGCGGGCAGGTGAAGCGCAGCAACGTCTGAACAGTCAGGAAAGCACCATTCAGGTGCACCCTAAAGCCTCCAGGTGATGGGTTGGAAGTGAGGGCTCCATCCAGCCCTTCAGTGACACAGCGTAAATCTGGAGTCGCGCCACTGGTCTCGGTGGGGCCCCTTGCGTCAGTGGGACCACTGTAAATCCGTGACATCAGTGTAAATGAGAGTGGGATTCAGGCCAGTGTCTGCAAGGGTAATGATGTGCCTTTGGTTTGAAACAGTTCCCTTAAGTGATTCAATCAAGGGCTGCAGTTCCAACAAATTAACCAGCAAGAGATGCTTCTTTCTGTAGGAGAACTCTCAGGATATTGCGCTGAACTGTTTAATGCTTCACAATATGTCCCGGCAATTTTGGGTGCTGGGGAAAGGGAGTGTAGTTGGGACTAGGATAGTATTCAGAAAACCAGTATCAGCCAACCTTTTAAAGTACAATAAAGCAAATTAATGTGAGGAGCCAATTAAATGGTAGTTTATAAAGGGATGCCAAAGAGGCAGCAAAACCAGAGTGAATTCACAGTAATTGTTAGAGCAAATGACTTATTTTTGGCTTACCACTGCTAATGAAACACAGCTTGTGAATGAAATCGGAAGACCAGAAGACAGAAGGCTTGTTGCTTGCATATAGTCACAGGTCTGTTAAACATTTTCTTAATGAAAAGATAGAGCTTCTTGTTTTAAACAGCAAAATGAGAAGAAATGAGTAATAGTAGAGAGCTTTATTGTTTTCTGGGTTTATTTATTTCTCAGTATCATTTCTTATAAACTAACAGAAGTCTTTAAATCCTTCCCACCAGATGCACTGCATCAGAATTGCTTTCTGCACTACTGCGTTTATTTGGTAGCAGATCAGTGGCTTTCTCTTGCGGCACTGAGAAAGACTGGTCAAATTCCACTGCCTGTTTTGCAGCAGGATGGCACTGATGAGCATAACAATCCTTTTTGGCCTTAGAAATCTCTAAGGTTGTGAGAAGGGAGCATGTTCTTCTGTAAGATGCAAAGGAGGATTCAGGTGGTGATCTCATGAGCTTAGAAGTATGTTAGTTGGAAAGTATTTAAATAGAATGGGAAAGAAAACTGGAAATCTCAACAATGATGCCAATAGAAAAGCACCAGTTGCCAGTGGTAGTGTCTAGGTTTCAGGATGGGCTGCCTTACTGGGCACACATGGAGAGTTCTCCAGTGATGAGAAATGTATTTTGTTCAGTGTTCAATAAGATAGTTGCAAAACTGGGTCAGAGAATCTATCTGTGTATCTATCAGGGTTATAATATAACTTGTTCTGATTTGCTCCCCTCTGCCTGTTGTAGTCATTGACTAGCGGTCCCTCGACTTCAAAGGAGCATGTGTCAGCTGACTAAATGGGATTTGTAAATCACCAGAAGAGGCTTGCTAGGGAAATACAGCATCAGTTTTCCAACTGCAGATTTACTGTAGAACAATCATGGTAGGTGAGCTAGTATGGTTTTAAGTCTTGTTAAAAATGAACTTTATGTGTGATGAATCACAGTTGATGTTTGGAGATGGTGAGAATCTATTCTTCCATCTAGCACAGTGCTTTCAGACTTGCATCCGCAGGAACCTAATAAGCTCTGTGCAGAAATCCATCTCATGAAATTAAACTGAGGAGACACTGCTAGAGAGCAGCTCCCTTTAACACAGTAGAATATTTACTGTCATTGAAAATTAAGTATTCATTGGAACATGCTACACTTCTTGGACCTGATCCACCTTACGTCCCTTTACATTCAAAAGCAATCTTTTCGTTGGCATCAGTGAAAGACAGACTTGTCCTCATGTGTAAATTACTTGCTGCTTCTATTTACATAATTCATCTGGCCACAGGAAGGATCCTGATTTGTAGCATTGTGGCCTGAATAATTCTGATTTCTATCAACAGTAGCCCTAAGTCACAAAACTAAATGAGAGAGTATCTGCCCCTTCAGTTGTGCCAGCCCAATACACAGCTTTCCACCTCTTCTCTACCTCCTCAGAGCCACTGCCATCCAAAGTTTGGAGTCTATAAATCCTTAGTAGTAACTTCAGTCAGGCTGTGGTTGGACTCTGCAGGGCATTTAGCCTTTTCTGGTTTTTCATTTCCTTTCAAATTCCTTTTTCTTTCTGCTTTGTGTGTGTGTGTGTAGGTAGTCAGTCACAGTGCTGAAATTTATCATTCCTGAAAGATAACTCTCTGAAAACTGCCCCAAAGCAAAATGTTGCAGCAAGGCAACATCTTGCTATTCAAGCAAAGCAGTCCTTACCTGTGCAGTCAAAATAATAAACTAACATTTCTGATCAATTTCTTTACTATTTTACTTTTAGTTCGCTTTTGAGGTCTCTGCTCCTAATAACATGATGCTTTGCTTTTCTTCTTTAAGACCCCACCATCATGACTGTACCTCAGTCAGTTCTGCCTTTCCCATGCACACTGGAATCCTCTTGTTGCCATGCAGTCGTTGCAAGCGCACTGGAGCAGAATTGCCTCAGAGCAGCTGTTTGGGTGTTCTGGCTGTGGAAGCACTTCAAACAATATTGCTTGCAGAATTTTGCTTTGTCCTGCAGAGCATGTGCCTCATGTAGATGAAGTAGTGACTTGGTCATCTTAATTCAGCAGAGCCAGGAGCAGAGTCCTCTCTGAATTGCTGCTGTGTTGCCTGAATTAATAGCAGACCAGGCTAGCTGTCAAGCAGTGCTTGCGCACACAAATAGTTGTGGAACTTACGCTTTTAAGCAGTTTGGCATTTTGGCCTCTGTTCATCCCATCTCACTGTAGGCGTTTAACTGAGTTGTCTATATTTATCTTCCCCTGTGGTCACTGATGAGCAATTAAACATTCAAAGGGTATAACAGGACCCAAGGATGAAATAAATCTTTAGAGGTGCTCCTTTATCTCCACTGACAACAGAAACTCCTAGCTGAGACTTCTGGTTCAGTGCTTAAAAATGGCAGGCTTGGGCCTTGCCTTCCTCTTGAATGGGCTGTTTGCTGTTTGTGGAGGAATCTGAAGACGTGAAGGGCTGTTTCCAAAGCGACTTGATGGGATGGCATGTGCTCACTAACTGAAGAAACACTTCACATAACACTGAAAAATGCCAAGAGTCGCTCACCATCTGGTTCCCTTTCACTGGGAAGATAGTTGCACTAGCAGCCAAGTGTCTAGGAGCATTGTGAGTGACATGTTCAGCAAGCCTCAGTTCTGGCAGTGGATTGTGTGAATGTGTATTTCAGGGTAGTGCCAGTTGATGTTTCATTATGCCAGATTCTATTTAAACTTTACATTCCGTTTTGAGCAACAAGTGAAACACGCTGAATGTCGATGACTTCTGTGTAAGCACCTTTTGGAGGTGTGCAAACCATACAGGTGCTTAAACAGTAATATTTGTCATGATCAACAGACACTCACCAATTTGAAGCAGTGTCACACCTGAGAGGGAACTTCAGCAGTTAATAATATCTATAGGCCAATATCAATTATTCTTGAGAAGAGACAGTAATTCGCTTTAAGTCAATGGTTTACCAGTGGTGTAGAACAGAAGTAGCTGAAAAGAAGCTCCCGTATTTCATGTGAACAAATTAAACTTTATGGTCAAAAGAAACTATTGAAATAGGGAGATGTTTGTAGTTAATTTTAGTTGCTTTCATTCATCCCCATTCTCAGCTGAAATTAAAGACATCAACATCAAGTGCTGCTCAGGTAGTAGATTGTGGCTGCTGGTTGAGATTAATAACAGTCCTCATGCTGCATTTTGACTTGCTCTCAGATGTCTCCGAGGGACACCTGACAGAGTCATGCTCTAAACACAGTCCTTCTATTGTAACTACTCTGTAAGTAGCTTGTTCTGTAAAGAGCAGGAGTGTAATTTCAGCTGCATGACAATATGGAGCCTTTCTGAATGATCTGAGTGAATCTCAGCCATAATGTTGCATTTCAGAGTTGTACCCAGAAATTAATGGAATTACTGCAAATTTACATCAGTGTGCGTGATGACAGACACGAGTTCATATCTTTTTGATAATAGCAGTATGCTCTGGACTTACCTGCGGCCATAAGAAAAGGGGACTTTGACACTGAGGCATTAAAGTAAAAGTATTAGAGTGTTACCAAGAGATACTACCATCCTCATAGTGAAGGCAGAAAAGAGTTATGACTTCTTTCTTCTCTACTTTCCCTGGAAATAAATACTGAAAGAAAAAAGAAAGTATTTGCCTAAATGTAATGAGAGTGCAAAGATCACTTCTGTGTGATGGTGTTCCCTAGATAGCAGCAAGGCTGCCACTCGTTTAGAATCCTTAAAACTATATTTGCTAATGACCCAAATATTCATATCATTGACAGCGACTTGGGGGAAAATGCAGTTCCGAAATGGCAGAGTGGGGTATTTAGTTTGTGGATTAGTCAACGTACAGTCACTGTAGCCTTTAATTCTTTATAAATCTGCACTGAATATATTTAAAGTAGCCATTTGGTATACCCTGAAACTAAGAATGTATTTTCTAAACAGCTGACATAAAGCAAGCTTAGTACTTACTGTTAATCAAACATTTTCTGAAGCACTGATGTGGAGAGAGAAGCTGTAGTTTGCTGTGCACTCATGAGTTTAATTCTTTGTGTAATATGTTTGCATTTCAAAGGTGAGAGCTCTGAGGGGATTGCATGTATAGTTAAGAATTGATTGTTGCTGCATTTTGCCATACAAGTCAGTGATTTGAAATAGTAAATTCTTGATGCCCAAAGCAAAGGCAAACAATTTTGATAGCAATCCTTGATACGTAAGTGACTGTTTTATAACTGCCTCGGTGTTTGCATTTAGTACAGGTACAGTGGTATTCTGTTGTCTTGTCATTAACTGCAAAAGTAAAGGAAAAAGCATATGGATCAAGCACAGATGACATGACTGCATCTTTTGTGTAAGTCCTGGAGGAGGAACAAGCCCCTGCCATATAGCATTTGTGCAGGCGATCCCCAATACAGAACTGTCTCTGGCTTCTAAATTGCATTGTTACCTACAATTTAGCACAATCGACTCGTGCTCGGCAGCAGTGCTTTTATAGCAACAAAGTGGAAAAAATCAATTGCCTTTTAATGTTTCCATAAGTAAATGTGATTGCTTTTATTCTCTGTGCAGCTGAGTTTCCTATTAATTGCATCTGATTTTAATGCTAATGTTCACAAACAGGTTAAAACCCCTGATCTGATTTTTGAATGAGGCTGCTCAAGAGCTAGAGATGAAGGTCTAACAGTTCTTAAAATATGCAGTATTTTGGGAGACACATGTGATCTCAGACCTAGATACTTGCACAGGCTGCTGAATAAATACCCATACACGCTCTGAACGTAGTTAACTCAGTGTAGGGTGTGATTAAGTACCTGAATGATAAAAGAGAGCATCAGACACAATCACTAGTACTATAACATATGATTTCACACCGTAGTGCCAGTGTAAACAAAACACTATAATACATCTCAGTTCCTTTCTACTCAAGGGATAATTGAAGGGCCTCACTTGAAGACAATATAAGTGTTCCTATAGAACTATGAATGCTATTTTCACATTTTATATGCAGTTAAAAATAGTAGGGCTCCTTCCTAAGCCTTGTATCGAGTTTAGCTCTGCAGAGTGTTTGGCCCCAGAGTGGCAGGAGTGAACTGCAGGGTCAAAATCCTGCAGGAGAGACAGGTTTAGTGTGTAGGCATGGACCTGGAGAAATTGCAATGTACTCTTCAGATTTTAAAGCTGCTCTGACTACTTAGTTTGGGTGTAGTGTTATGGATTTAGGGTGTCAAGTGAAAAGCTTAGAAATGGTAGAGACTTTTCTGATTTCCTGAAATCAGAAGAAAAGGTACTGGAATTGTCTGTTCTGGAGTGGAGTCTCCTGGCCTTGTGGAATGAGGGATGTCAACCAAATCAGTTTCTAGAGTGGTGTCAGTTTTAAAATTACCTATATTTCAATGCTCAAATACGTGTCTTCTAAAGCGTTCCATGATATCACACATACATCTGTATTGTTGAACTTTTTTTCCCCTCTCACTTCAGGGCTGCTCTTTGGAGAGCAGAGCCATTCCCTGCTGCCCCAGAGCAGACTCTGTCTCGCCTTCAGCAGAGAAGCAGGGTCATGGTACAGCCTGCAAGTAGCCCTTGGATAGGAAACTTGCAGGGAGCCCTTTTCTATAGGGGATCTTCAGCCTGCAGCAGTGCTTTTTGGTGTTCCAAATGGGGACACATTTCTGGTACACCTGCTGCAAGTTTGCTGATGAAGCATGTGTCACATTTCCTCTATGTGTGGATCATTCTGGACATCCTTGGTGACCAGTTTGTTGTGAAGATTTGCAATGGGACAGTGAAGTCATCCTGGTGTTGTTCAATCACCTTTGATGAACTAACCCTCCCCAGTGGGATCCAGATGGCTTTTGGAACATGGGATATTCTTTTCCAATGACACTTTTGTTGTTATAATAAAAAGCCCAAACAAATGTGCAGATACAAACAGCTTTGTCCATATGTTTGCATGGTATTAATAGATTTGAGAAACTGTCCTAAAATATTGGTGATTTCACTGTTTTTGTAGTAAGTGACTGTACAATCAGTTAAACATATTTTAACCTATTAAACCATATGATGTGTGTGTTAGGATGCAGTAAGTAAGAGCAGTTCAGAAAGTGAAATGCCACAGAGATGTCAGCACAGAGACCATTTGTAATTGTTGGCACTTAGCCTTTTGTCCCTGTGCAATTGGACTTTCTGTCACCATAAAGTGTACAGAATTCTCTGGTAATGGTGCTAAGGCCATCTTTCTTGGTGGTATTAGCTATTTGGAACAGAAAAAAGCTCTAATAAGGACTCTGATTAGAAGAATTTTGTTGCAGAAGTCTTTTGTATGCTGGATTGGTGTGGTATTGTGTCAAAATACAACAAAGTCTGCTTGGAAGAAGGTTAAAGGCAGACATGGAAGACTCTTAGGGGTGCAGGGTGCAAATGGAAAGAAAAGGGATGTAAGAGAAGGATTCTGCTGTTATTTCTCACTGGGACTACCAGCAGCATCATTGGGAGCATTTTGACCCAAGGAATCCTGGTCCCATTGCATTCAGTGGTGTGACCATTGTGTGTAAAGAATTAAGGATTGACCACAGGGTTTGCAGCCTCGTAGCAAAGACCAGCTCTGTTGCTATTTCTCTTGCTGGTTCTTTGGTTTTGATCATGCTACAGACCAAGCATGAGGTTGTGGCCAGTGGTATGGAACAGAGAGCCCTTTTGCATCCAGCTGCAGTTGCCCTACCTAGCTGTTATGGCTTTAAGAGCATTTTGCTCTTGAGGGCCTTGTTCACTTGCTGGGTTGGGTGGCCAGCATGGCAGTTACTGTGTTCAGTGGTGCATGTGGGCATGTAATGTGGCCATGAGCTGGCTGACAGCCTTGTCAAGCTGTTGGCCAGCCTATTTGAACTGTGAGGGTCACCAAAGCAGATGTGTTGCAATGGGAGCAAAGCCACTTTGTATCCCATAAAAATTATTCAATGGAAGTGTAATTTTTTTACAGCACTGTTTCAGGCTTTATGCAGCCTCCATAGCAATTGCTGTATAACCTTGTGCTTTTTTCATGATCCATGCACCACCAGGTCCAGTTGTGCCTGGGCAGAGAGTGCCAGCTCTCTGATTCTGCCCACAGGAGAGCTGTGCTTTGTGAGGGGAGGGACTGTCCTGAGCAGCAGCTTTGAGATAGGACCTTCACCTTCGGAGGCTAATTGTACAGAGCAAGGGCATTGATTTGAGGTTCAGTCTGGGGCATGTGTGTAATAGCAGCTGGATCCTGAACTTAACAGTTTTTCAGGTGTAAGCACAACAGCTTTAAGTAAATACAGATATTCTCACGATGAATGTTTGTTAGAGTCAGCAGCTTGGATAGCTTTGTAGAACAGAAGAAAAAGTGTTCTGCATTTGTTGTTAAAAGGGAATCTCTGGGAAAAAAGGGTGCTGAAGAATTACTATAGCAGCCTACTGATTTTATTGGGGAGCCTAATGCTGCTGGGAAGACTAAAGATAACATGTTGATGAGCGTGCTCTGAAGCAGTGTGCTTGCTTTGGTCCAAAAAGAACTGCATTGTTGAATAGTGTTTCTTCTCTTCTGAAAATGGGTGCCTTGGGAATTTTTTCCATCAGGTAACCCATTTTCATAAGGAACAAAACATTGTAGGCTAAGCTGTTCCAAATCAAAGTATCCCAATTCTGCCACAGGCATACTCTACATCGGTTGGCAACTCACTTCAAACCTGTGTGTTCCATCCTGTGGCCAGACATACCTGACAACAGACAGAGCTGTTGACAGCATAGAATTGATTCTGTAGAATGTGGTCAATTAATTATGTGTTTATTCAATGCTGAGAAACTTCAGGTGTTGGCTCATCTGCAGTGTGGCAGCATCTCAGCAATACAGAACAGCGTAACAGTGTCTCAGCTGAAGCTCATGTTTTCTTCCTGTCTTCTTTTGGCAAGTAACGTATAGAGCCCAAGTCTGGTTTGCATGTGAAGAGTGTGTGTGTGTGAATCCTAAAATTTTAGATGAGTTTAACAAGGTTTTTTTGCCTTAAAAAAGTGAAAATGTGGTTAACTTCACCTTTGGGGGTTCTGGGTTTGTTTGGTTTGTTTGTTTGAAGTAGGCTATCTTGATTGTTTTCAGTTGAAGCTTTTTATTGACAAACTTTAAATTGAAATATTTGGCAAACAATAAGCAACAATGCTCCAAACATAAGGTTTTGCTCAACACAAGGCATTTGTGTTTCAGTTTTCTTCTGAGAAACATGAAAAAGAAAATAATTGGTTTGATTTCCTTTACTTGGCAAGAAAGCTGAAAAAATCCATTTTTTCACAAGTTATGTATCGAGCAAGAGCAGAGATGTGGAGGTAGGAGAAAGAGGAAATATGCTATTCAGTACACCTCTCCCCTGCCTAATTGAAGTTATGTTCAGCTTGCAGTTATCCAGAGCTGTGGGGAAAATAAAGCAATCGGTAAAGCAAAACCATGGATAATGCCAATCACTTTAAGAGGCTAGAAGCATGTAATCTTTGAGGGAGGGAGGAATCAGTGAGCGTGGTAGGAAGCAGGAAAAGCTTTAAAGTGGTGCAAGAGGATATAGGATTTGGGCTCACAAGTATTTGTTTCTTTGGCTGTTGGTTTTCACAGTTCACAGTTGTGTCATCATTCTCTGAGGATCTGACTTCATTTACTGCAGCCAGACACTGGTGAAAACTGGTGAAACTTCTGAATTGTAGCCTCTGATATGAAAAGTATGTTTCATTCCTCAGTTCTCTTTGGGATTGTTTGAAAAGAAAGAATTGAGAAGTGGTTTGGGACACATCTTCAAAGAAGCTTTGATAATGTCAGTTTTGCTTTCCTTACTGAGCGATTACCAGGCATGGAAGTTTCCACTGAGAAAAACTGCATCTTGTCTTCTCACCTGGGAATTGCGTGCCCTTTGCCAAATGCAAGCTCTTCTGCACAGTTGGATGCATTTACTGGGAAGTGCTGTGATATTTGCTCCCAATCAGATAGTCCAATATGTCTTGTTTAGGAATGAAATTGGTTTGAACAGTCTGCCGTTGACAGCTCTCATTTGGGAAAGTCTAAATTTGGAGGTGAATACATTTAGAACTGCCTATGCTATTTTGGGGTGACAGGCTAGTATCTTTATCAATAACATACCACCTCACAACTGTCCTTATAGTCCCCTTGCCAAATGACTCTACTGGTCATACAGAGAATTTCTGGATATCTGTCAGCCAGATTGGAAGCTTTGGCTCTAGCCAAGCACATGATGTCTTTCCAATGGATGAAAAGATGGTTTGCTATGTACAGCGAATTTGGCATAGGTCAGTTTACTGTCCTGGTGCGAATGCTGGCGGATCATTTGTTCTTGATTTTTGTAGTCACTCAGGTAACCTCAGAAAAAGGTAGAATATTCACAAACCACTTTGATTTTGCCAGAAGTACAAGGCACAGATTGTCTTTCCTTTGTGCGTAGGCCCTTGTGATTCTCTTACTGAATTTTTCTTGTAAAACCTGGTATGACTATTGTGAAGTACAGTTTTTTCCCCCAGCAATAGTTTTATTTCCCCATGGTGTTCTAAATAGATTTTCAGAAACCTGACAGTCCTGGTGTGTGGAAGCATCCTCTTGGTACTTCTTGTGCTTGGTGTGTATGAGCCATGCTGCTCTCTGCATGATTCTGGTAGAGGTTAGTCATCTTCTCTATCAGCTTGTCCTTTGGGGTAGGCACCAAATATTCAGTGCATTGGCACACACTGAGCCAAATTGCTGCTTTCGGTCTGCTACCTGGGGCCACAGAATGCTATGAGGAGGAGAAGGAGGGCACCATGCTACAAGGAGATTTAATGCATAAGATTCAGTGATGCTTCAAGGGCCACATCACGAACAGACTGCAGTCACCACTGTCAGTCCACAGCATCACAGCTCTGGGTGCTGTTTTTTTGCTGGAGACTAGTTGAAGTAATGCACGATGGCCTCATTATGTTATTTTCCCAGTTTACTCCTTCCTTCTTTAGGGAAAGCTCAAGTTTTGGACTCGTCATTGCTTGCACTTTTTGGTGAGTGGCTCCTGTTCAAATAATGCTGGTCAGGTAGCGCTGGCTATGTTAAAGCAAATTAGCACCTGTTTGGAAGGGAATGGAGCTTTGGAGAAGTTAAAGTGGTTCTAAACACAAATGATTTATACAACATTTCAGGTGAAAAGCTTGGTTGATTGAGTTGGTGCAGTAATGTGGTTCTAAATTACTTTTGGGTTTATTGCAGTTGGCTGCTGCAGCTGCTCTTTAGCTGTACATGCTGCTCAATGGCACTTCTCCTAATTCAGTGCTTGCTATCGCTTGCATTTTGTAGATGTTGCACTAATCTGTAATGCTGACTCCCTGGATTTACAGTGCAGGGTGAAGAGAGTAGGAGTGTAGACTCTTCTCTCACAGCAAGAAATTGTTGGTGTCTCTATTTTGAGGAAGAAGTGTGAAGAGACACATTTCAAATACCTTTTTTATAGGAGGGAGGGTTGCCATGGATAACAGCTGTGAAACCTGGGGTCTGATTCTCCGTTCCACCCTCTTTACTTTGTTCTGTCGTGAGATACGAGCATCAGGTTCCTCTTCTAGAATGCTGTATGGCACAGGATGGCTGAAGGGACACTTGCATTCATTGTTGTTGCCTTCACCAGAGATGGTTCCTGAGCCTACAAGGCCACCAGGCAGAGCATCCTCTGGAGCACCTTCTGCAGAGGCAAAGATGCAGAGCTAGCCCTTTGTTTTGGGGATTTTGTATGAAGAGGTGAGACTCCAGAAGGGTATACTCAGAGTTCCTGAAGGTGCCTGTGTGATCTGACCTTACCGAATGGGTACACTGGTTCCTTTCTTTCCCTTTTCACACTTTATAACTACTTGAAAGCTCACTGTCTTAGGAGCTTGTGTCATTCACTGGCTAGTAGGTGTGCCAGTCATAGAAGGTATTTCTCTAAATAATCAAATACAATTGTAACTTTAATTTCTCTCTTTTTCCTTTCTGTATTTTTTTCCCTTCTTGCTACTGGTAGAAACCCATGTTACAGTCAGTCTATTAGCCATTAGGCCTGCTTAATTTTGGTAAACCTGCTGTCAATAATGCTGATCGTGTGCTGTCATCCACATTGACCTGTGGTTTCTCTAAATGAATTGGGCAGAAGGATCCCAGTGGGAAGAGGGAAGAAAGATGTTCTCTTCAAACGGACAGATTGCAAACAGATGGACAGCAGGGAATGAATACAAAGGGAATACAGGTGAAATGGAACATAACAGTGTTAGTGCTGTTTGAGTATATATGTGTGTATGTCTTAATATCTACATGCAGGAACCGATTTCTGGGAGTAAACTGCCAGCCTGGAATGGAACTTGATTTTCAGACCCAAGGTGTGTGCTCAGTGCATGCTGTAATTAGATTGTGATGGCAATTTCTGAGCAGGACTGAACTTTAACCTTTCAAAAACTCACTCCTTCTTCAGGAGCTCATGGGTCTAGTTATGATAGCAACAGTGAACTCTGGGAATGTCATCGGCTATCAGATGGGGAGGAAAGGAGAAGCTATCAGAAGATGGTATTTTGATGGCATTTTAAGTGTAATCCCCCAAACTGTATTTAATGCTTCTCTAATTCTGCTGGAGGTCAGTGACTCCAAAATGCTCCAGGAGTTTTTGAAAATGTGATTTGATTTTCCAAAGGACAGCAGAAGTTTAGCAAAATTCTACCTTGGCCCTAAGTAGATGCAGGAGATGCTGGACCAAGTAACACATTGTTCTTAGCAGAGCAATTTTCCCTACTGTTGGAACTGGCTGTTGTGCTTTCTGTTATTAAGGAGAGAGTTATTGCTGTTTTTAAGTGAGGTTTCCATGATACCTGCTGCTTGGCACTTGAGAGACTCTTCTTAAAGAGCTTATGTGATTCCCAGGAAAGTTTTGTGAGTCTGTTAAATGGAACATGCCGGATAACATAAGCAGTATCTGCATCCCTTCTTGGGGCCAGAAGAGGTGGAAGGGTTTGTATGGTCCTGAGCTGTGCGTCAGCCACTGCCTGAAGGAAATGCCACACACACCCTTGAAATATTCCCCTTTGTTCAACTCATAGTATTGAAATAAAAAAGACCTTTTTTTGGTGGCAGATTAGTAGATTTAGGTCACAGTCTGTAAATGAGTGTGACTCAGCTGTGTGAATAAATCAGCTCACTTGATTGTGAGATGAATTTACACTTTGAAAGCTTTTAATAGGTTATGAATATTCAGGGTCTGCCACATGGTAGGGGATCTAAAGCAACGGCTTAGATTCCTACAGCCTTGGCTCTCACTCAGCAAGTGTTGTTACAACAGAGTGTCTTGGAGTGGTAGATAGCAGAGCTGCTCTGATCCCTCTTTGTCCTTTTTGCTGTTGCTAATAGGAATGCAACAGTGCAATACACTAACTGGTGGCTCTGCAAGACAGGTTTTATCATGATGATAAATGCTCAGAGTGCATTGTCCTCTTAGCACTATTTGTAGACATCAAATGGTGTTGCACAGCTGTCAGAGAAGGGCGTTTGAAATCTCTCTTTGACTTGCAGAAGAATCTGGGAACAATTACTCATGCCAGCCCTGTGAGCAGAGGCAGCACCAGACTCTGTTTTCCTCTATTTCCAGTGCTTGGCAATCCTGAAACTTGGTTCTCTTTAGTGTCTTATTCAGCACATGCAAAATTGCAAATGACTCCTGAGAAATCCGACAAGCTCAGGATTTTGCCTCCTCTTGGTTGTAATATTCCTGTATATGAGCTGGGTTATGGGTTCTTCAGGGTGCGAGGAACTGCATTTGTACAGCCTGCTGTGGACTGTATTCTAGAACCTCTTGGCACAAGCACAGGGCAAGTAGTAAACAATAAACCCACGTTGTTTCTGGGGAAGCTATCTCCTACAGATACTTTTTTGCTTTCTTGCCAAAGCTTGCTTCTGATTAGTTGCAAGGTGGGTCTGCAATCTGAAGGCCTGGGCACCAACAAGAAGCATTTAGCAGAATACTTTACGACGAAGCTCATGCCAAAGAAGACAGCTCCCCTGGGTTCTTATGATGAGGTACAAGCTTCATGGTGGTAAATGCCTGTATCAGTGAGAGTTATGACATTGATTTGCGCAGAGGAGCCCATGCTCATGCAGGAAGCAGCCAAGAAATGCATTGGACTTCCCTGGGCTCTGTTGAATCTCAGCATTCTATAAAAATTCCTAATTTGTTACTTTTTTGAAATACAGTTCACAAGATTACTGGGGAAGGGAAATGAAGATGCTGGTACAAAGTTACCGAAGTTAAGAATAACCTCCAATGGGCTGTGAAGTGGTTTAAATTTGATATTTTTGCTTGATATTTTGGTTGATATTTGCTTGATATTTTGCCAAAGCTTTGTGGAATTAGATTGAAAATCTGAGTTCAAGGTAGCTGGGTAAGAAAAAAGGATTTGGCAGTGCTGTATAGATCCTTTAATCAAAAAAGGTCTATGCAGCGCCTCAGCAGAGTTCTGCTTGGTACAGCCTATCAATGCCTGGCATGTGCCAAGACTGAATCATAGCTGATGATGAAGTCAAAGAGGTGACAGGGCTGAGCTGGAATATGTCTGGTTTAGGTGTCACACACAGCAGCCTGCCACAGCAACTCTGTAAGATGGCTAGGCCCAGGAATGCTGCTGATGGTCAACACTTCCTGAAAAGGGGAAAAATGAGAAAGACATTTGTTATGAAAGCTGAGCTGATGATCCATGTGCAACCAGGAACATCTGCTGTTTCACTGATAGTGCATTGCTGCAGTACCAGAGTTTGTGATGCTGAGCAGCTTGATAAGAAGCTCCATTACTTGCGCTGAAAATTTGTCAATACGAAGAAAAAGGGGGAAAAAGTTAGGTTTCTAAAAGGCAGGGGAAGATATCTAACAACAGCATTGGTGCAAAGAAGTTCAGCACAGCCTGCACAACTGCTCATCCTCTGCGAAGTATACCCAGATGCTGATGAATAGCCTCGGGTGTGGCATAAATTATACCATTGATAAAGGCAGTAAAAGAGAGGAAAATCCATAGGCTTCAGTTGTGCCAAGCACTAGGTATGTGCTCAGACCCCAGTGATGTTAGTAGGGTCTAGGTATCTGAAGATAAAAGCATTGATGATTTCTGTTGAACAGGGATGGAGTTGAATAAAAGGTTCAAGTTGAATGCTGCAGCAGTGATTTGTTGAAGTTAAGCTTCAAGAAGTCTGTATGGTTGGGGGCACCCGTTTTAACATGATTCTCTGGAAATTAATCTGGAAGCACAAAGATTGTAAAAACTGACAGCTTTCTAAGGTTTTAACCAGGCTATAGAATTCCACAGCAAAAGTACATTTCATTATTAAATTCTACAAGTAGAGCAGAAATCCATCATTTCCAGAAGGGAGGTTAATTTATTGTTTGATTCTGGTTTATTATCTGTAAGGAGAACTGAGCAGTGGAGGAAGCTGCTGAAGTGTAAAATGTTTAAGATATATAAGGCTAGACTGGGCACGTGTCAGGAATACTGAGGTGTTAAATCAGTCTCCTCAGGCTACAGCATAATATTTCTGATGAGCCAGAGGCTGCCTCTTTGAGAGAGAACTCTAAGTGAAAAAGGTTGGGAAAGAGAATATGGAGAACCAGGAACTTGTGTTGGCAGAGAGTAGATTTGAACCCGCAGAATTCTCACCTGGCACTTCAGTGCAAGCTTGGCTGTGTGCATGAGTAGCCCTGGCTTCAACAGGAATATCTGTGGCCTGTTTCAGAAAGCTGCTCAGAAAACTCTTCCCTTGAAGCACACACTCTGCAGTTGTGCTGCATTGGGGCTAAACTGCTCAGCATTCCTGCAAGGTGAGATTCTGAATAGCAGAGCAGTGTCAGGAAGGAAATGTGCTCACTGATCAAGATGTTCCAAAGTATATCTTCAGGGCAGGTCTGAGTCAACACTCTGATAGTGCTGTCAGACTAAATGATAACACAAAATATTCTGACAGCCTACTTGGTCGGGAAACAAACGCTGTCTGTTCCTTGACAGTGGTTTCTCATTAAACTTGGGGCTTGAGTTGCCAGTGCTAGTTGCCACTGTGACTCAAGCCACTGACTCCTCTTGTTTGGCATAAACCACTCAAATATTTAGATTAAATACATTCAAGTGGAATATGGGAATCATCTTTTTATTTGGAAAGTTGAACTGCTGTGTTAGCTTTATTAAGAATCTCTGAGATCCACCTGAATCACAGACAGCAGTGAGGAAGCTCAAATACACATGCCATAAAAGAAAATATGTAAGAGGAGAATTTTGATACAGGTACCCTACATCTACAGTTTGCAGTTATATCTGACCTTTTAAAATAAGCCACGTGCAGGAAAGGTGCTTGAATACATCACACTCAAGATGAGCTTCTTCTCTACTTCCTGGTTTCCTGAGAGCTCTGCTCTTTGCAGTAAAGAGCAATCAAGTTAATCAGAATAGCTGAGAAAAAGGAAATTATATGCAGGAAATTCTCCACTGGCTTGTCCAAGATTGCATGCAGTGAGTGCTTTTGTAGGGAAGTCTTCCTGACTCCAAGGGCAGAGACCTAAGGCACTGAGCAATCTTACTGCTGTGTGTACAGCTTCACACACTTAGTGAAAAGCACATGCTAAACATGTTGCTTATTTTTTCCTTTATGTTGTGTTTCCTCTCCTGTTTTCTATTTCTGTCAGTCTCTTTCTTTTGCTACCTATAGTTCTACTTTGAGGTCCTTGGCAGGGTTTGTGTTCTGTCTCTCTTTCAGTGACAACACTCTTTCTAGTGACTGTTGTCATAATACACCTTTCTGCTCTTAAATCTTTCCTAGCCAGTGTAGGTTCAGAACTCCTAGTGAAATTCCTGTCTTCTGTGCAATTGCAGAGGGAGCTCAAACTCTGGAGTTCAAATGTATGAACAGCTTTGTTGATCCAGATGTAGAAAACCATCTCCACCATCTAGACAGCATCCTTGAATTGGGACTTTATCCGCATGTTGGATAAGCTGTGCATTGGGAACAAAAGGAGATACACAATTCCATCAAGATGAATTACAGTAGGAAGATTAACGGTAAAATAAACAGGTTTCTATTCACTATGTGCAGGTCTGTCAACATATTTTGACAGTTTGTTGCAGTGATGCGTTAGTCAGCATGTTATGTGAAAGTGTCGTATTTGTATCTGACAGGTTACCTGTAACTCTCATGACTCCTGCTGTTTTTAAACAGCTTTTACTTATATGCATTTTCCCCATCCTATCTTCTTCCTAAATCAAAGATGGGGTATTGTCAGAAGCTGGAGCCTGAGCCATGGCATCTCATTTTCTTCTGTTATAAAAGTGGACCTAAAGTTGCTTTTCCATTTCAGTGCCTGGGCTGAGTGTTTGTGAACAGAGCTTGACCGCAGCAGAGCCTGGAAACCAGCCTGTAATGTTAGAAAACAATGGAGTGATTATCTGCCACAGTCTATGCTGTTGCTGTTGATGAGGGTGTTGCTCCTGCCAGAGGGAGCAAACCAACCATTACGTGGGGTCATGTCCTGCAGTGAAGTTCAGGGTCAGGTTCATGTTTGCTTTCTGTGGAAAGATTGAACATGTACAAATGTGGCTGAGTATAACACAGTCCAGTCCATCAACACGTGTAAGTCAGGTAGTAAAGTGAAGATGTACCCAAGTGTTGGCTTATTCTGCATGGGCTGCTGTCTGAATAAGAGGAAGCATCTACTTGAAACATCTACTGGTCTGTTGAGGTTGGCAGTAGGAGATTTCTTCAAACAAATGGAAATTGCAAAACCTTTCATTGTTTTGCACCTTTGTGGAGCTCCATTGACTTTAGGAGGTCTCCCTGTGTCCAAAGAGGGTGGCTGGGTCAGAGCCTAATTAGTAAGTACCTTGAAGAGAAGAGGGTAAGCCACATTATTTAGAAGAGCATCATTTACCAAGGGCCATGATGGTTAGAACACAGCCAAAAATCGGTGCCAAGAAAACTAATAATCCTCAGAATCATTGGGCTAGAGTGAAAGAGAACAAGGTACCCTTCCTGGTGTCTGCTCAGTGTGGTTAAAATTGACTTGGATTTTAAAATTATGGGACAGACTTAGCAAACAATCACTCCTGATACTTTCAAATCAACTAAAGGGCACTCAGGAGAAATGCTAATATGTGAGTTGTAGTGAACGCAGAAGGGAGAAGGATGGAAATAGTGTCTGAAAGGTATCAGCAGATTTCTCTGCAGTACTAAATGCAAGAGACTAATGAGCAGTGCCTGAACACACATGTGACCACTGCATTTACTGTAGATGTTTCTCTATAGTGTTCACTTTTTCCTACCAATGGCAACTGTGATTTGTAACCTCTACAACTGCTTAAAACACAAATTTTCTTGTTCCTGCTTTAATTTCTTGCTCAGGAAGAACAAAATCTTACTCCTATCTCAAGTCTGCGTCCTTACAGAAGAGTAGCTGTATCTGTGGCAGTGAAGGAAGACACAGCTCTGATTCTATGCAGGATATTGCCTGAACTGAGCTCAGCCAAGCCTGGACCAAAAGGCCTGTGAGCGCTGAATTAAAACTTTTAAATGCAAACTGAGCACTTGTTTAAATCTTTTCAAAGTCTTTGTCCTTGTGGGAAGATTTCACTGATCTTTTCAGACAAAAGCAAAGACATTTCATCTTCGACTGACTGTCTTTGGTCTTTACTGCTGAAAATCCCAGAAGCTTCATATTCTGGTTTTTTATTGGCATAAAAGAGATAACAAGAGGGAGAACCTGTCTGTCCTCTGATGCTCTTGAAAACAGTGGAATGTGAACAAAAGAAAACACAGCCTTTAGAGACCTTGTAGAAAACCACCTGGAAAAACTTAAGAGTTTGTCTTTTCATGTTCTTCGATGAGCAAATTCTGCTTAGGATTTTTATTCCCTTAGACTAAAGGACACTTCAAGGCTCTAACTTTGTTCTCCATTAACTCTGGCATCAGTGTAACTGAGCTTTAATGAAATTCTCATTGATGCAACTCTGAGATTGGAATACGCCCTGTAAAAGTAAAAGTAGCTGTACCAGTTTATGCTTAAAACTCAGGAGCCCTGTTCCCAAAACAGTTATGTAACACTTATACAGAAGAAACAATGAAATTATTAATAAATGCTGTTTAAAATATTTACAGGTCTCTCTATCTTGCTTCTTAGCAACACAGGTATGAAAAGTTGATGTGGACAAACTGGCCAGGCTCTCAGTCTGCCCAGGAATTTCCTGCTTTTTGTGCACAGGAGACAGGAAAAGGGGTGGATGTCAGCCCAGCTGAGAGCTGCTTTCCTGGGCCCAAGTCCTTTAGCAGCTGACTGCAGCCTCACAGCCTTGTGCAGAAGGAAGCAGTGTGTCAGCCATCCTTTGGAATCAGTATCATTTTGGTCACATCCTACTCTGCCTCTTCCCTAACTGTGGGTCCTGAGCTTCGCTTTATTCACACTTTTGCATTTCGGTCTATTCATGAAAGTAGCGGAGCCAAAGCAGCCCCAGGGGACATCTTCCCATTCTTTGTGAACTCCATGCACTTTTAAAGCTCTATGTCATATTTTTCTACTTCTGAGAGTAAATATTTAGTTCTGTGATTTTGGTGTCACTGCTCCTTGTTTGTGCTCAGCTTCAGTGGCCCACGCTCAAGGTCTCTTCCCTCATTCCAAATCTGTACTGGTGAGTTATTTGCTCAGGATTTGCTGCTGCTTTTTTTTCCTGCTCTCAGAATCTGAACTTGCTGGCTGTATGCTATGTGCTAGGTGGTGATTTCTTTGGCATATTTCCTTTCTTTTGTTGGCAGGTCTTGAGTTTGTTCCATTCTCTTTATGAAGTGAAGTGAAAATGCTAAGCAGAATTTGCAGTTGCTATCACTTTTATTGAGTTAGTGCCTTATTTTGACATTGCTATCGTGTAAATTTTGCCCATTTGAAGACTAAGTGTAGTTGATGTATGGTAGCTTTGTCATTGGGCTCCTGTGGCTGTAGATCCCTATCTGCTCAGCAATTGGTATGTAACCCAAGTTTATTGCTGGGGTGGGGAAGTGGAACCAGTATTACAATCTACTGAGAGTATCTGATAAATTATTCTGTTCAACAGTAATGTGAAACGTGATGTTTTATTGCTGCCACCTGACCCTCTGAATATTCCATTCTCCTCAGTTCTTACAATAAATCCTTCATTATTTGCTCCAGACAGGCCATGACTTTGCAATATCCTGTGCTTCTGCTTCCCTGTCTAATTTTCCAGAGCTGTAAAGGGCAAAATCCACATCAGTGCTGAGCCCATACACAGGGCACATAGCTTGCACTGGACAGTGCTGCCTGTGGATGTTCTAATGTTTTGGATTAGTATGGGGCATTAATTTGCCATGCAGTATGATATCTGGAGAGCTGCTGGTGATCAAAGCCCACAGGGACTGTGGTTTTTGCTCCATCAGAACACACTCAGTTTGCAAGGGCAGCATTTGGGATGCAGTACATCTGTGCCGGCTTTAGTGGTATCTCCTGCCTAATCTGCTCATCTCTCAGCAGTAACCTGAAGTCAGTGTTAGGGGTAAAATACAAGGTAGTTGAAGGTGTTAGATGAAATCTGGGTGTTATGTCTGCTTGCAAATTGTTCCCAGATACTGTTTAATCTCAACTCTGTGATTTAGTATAAACTGTGCTTGCTGTATGTGCTAGGACCGTTAATCTGCATAGGCCAATTACATTACTTTCATCACTTTGCTTACTACTTTCTGGAAGCCTTTTTCATTTATGCAACACCAATTGTGCATGAATTGGAATATGCTGTAGTTAAATGAGAGTGGGATTGGGAAGTGGGGGGGAAGAAGGATATTTCTCCCGGCACACCATAAATTTGTGACAGGCTCCTGTGACTAAAGTCTGAGCCCTGGGATAACAGTGCAGCAGAGGAGGAAATCTTGAACACAAGAATATGCTTTTGCATTGGCTTCTCCAGAGTGGATTGTTCTGGAAGTAGAGGGCAACATGTGAGTGTGATTTCTATTTGTTTTACAATCCAATTTTGCAGCTCATAGAAGAGACCTCAGGCTGGGGACCTGATCCTGTTACTGAATTTGCAGATATGTACATTCAACTTAGCGTCAGGGTTACATCCTACATCGCTTCACCGGCAGCTACATTTTGTCTTAGAGCTCTCTTTTGTCTGATTCGTAACAATTTCTGGCCTGTCCTGAGACTGAAGAAAATCCCTTCTTTCGTGTCTTATATGTGTACAGAGGTCACGTTAACTTTCCCTAAAAAACCTTTGGGAGACATTTGGAAGTGCAGGATTGCTGGCAGAGCAGGACTGGAACGAGGCGTTCCCAGGGCATTGTGAGCTGCTTCCCAATCTGTCAGCCAGACCAAAGGAACATCTTTTTCCTCATCCCCCTCTCCCAGCACTGGTTATTTTTAGAACCTCTCCACCTCTGTGTGTTGGACGTGAGAACTGTGTTGCAGTAGATGTGAGTACAGGCCAAATAGATTCAAACCAGCCAGGCTTGGAGTTTCTGATGGGTTTTACATAACAATGTGTAAGGCATTTACTTCTTTTCATACGTCCATAATACCTGTGAGCTACCCACTGTGGTATTGTTCCTGAAGTGGAATAATACTTTATTTTCCAGTGATGAGGCTTCTTCACACAAGTGCTATTAAAAGACTGGATCTAGGGACAGAGGATTTGCTTGACTTAGAAGTTCTTGGAGTGCTGTAATTGCTGCAAGTAGTTACTTCAATGTATAAAAACCTACATATGGGCACAGGTTTGGATTCACTGCTGTAGTGTGTGTCTCAGTTGGTATGTGCTTATTTTCACAATTCTGAAGGACTGGGGAGTGGACATGCAATGAAAGTAAAGACTTGTCCATGATGAAAATACTGTAGCCTGTAGCAAACACGGGTCTGCTGAAAGCTGAGCTGTTCCTTCAAGAACTGAGATTTATCTTATGGAAGGAGGTGCTGGAATGAGCATGTATGTGTACACCACCTGGACCATTTCAGCACAGAATTAGCCATACTCATTACTTGTTCTCCTTCCTTAACCGAGTATTTACTTAACATTTGACCTCTTTTAATGTACTTAGACTGAGTTGGCTTTTCCTAGAAGTTCAATCTGCAGCTCTTTATTCAGGCAGAATTCCCTTTATGTGGGTTATGCTCACTCTGGATCAGGGCCAGCAGCTCCTACCCAGGCTAAACCGTGGCCTTTTAGACAAGATGCAGACTTTTCCCATCCCTACCATTAGATGATTTTCATGCACTTTGTGAGTTTTGCTTCACTGAGGACAATAGCAGCATCCTGGGAAAAAAAGAAGTCCATTTCTGTAAATGACAGAGGTTTATTGTTAAGTTCAGTGAGGACTAGAGAAAAACACATCAGGAATTGTATGAAAACCTCTTATTCTTTGGAGCTGTTTTTCCAGTGTCACAGATTCAGGAAGCTTGGAGCACCCTGCGGTATGGATGCTTGCTTGACACAGACAGAGTCAATGTGAGCGCAGATGAGATCTGACTGCACTTCAAGATGCTGTCTTTTAGGAAGAGAAATCCCTCTCCTCTTCCCACTTTTATTTCCCATCCCTTTGCTCTGAAAGCTTCAGTCTCACCTTCCCTCCAGGGGCAGCTTCCTTGAGTGTTGCTGCTTGTCTCTTCTGAAAGAAGTTGCTGGTGTTGCTGTGGTTTTGAATTATAAAGAAGGAAGACCCTGAGGCAGTAAATACCTCAGCTGTATTTGCAGACTTCCACAGATGAGCAGTCAGTGTATGCAGCTTAAACTACCATGAAGGGACAACAGGAAGAGAGAGTATTTTTTTGGAGATCAGCATCATATTATATTCTTCTCTGAGCAGATAATTTATTCAAGGGGTGACAGATTGTCTAGTCTGTCTGAGGCGCTAGCCTGAGACTCGGTGGTTGCCACAGATTCCCTTTGCTGTCAATATGTAGTGTATCCAAGCATAAAATGAACCGTCAGACAATGTCCTGGAGGTGTGCTGTGTTAGGACTGAATGGCCAGAATGAGAAACCTTGAAAAGCTACTGCCTGCACCTGGTTCACAGATGCTCTTAAGCTTTGGTTTGCAAGGCTTTAATTCAGCACACTGTAGTAGCACTAAATCTATATCTATATTATATGTCCATTGAGATACTAATAGCCCACATAGCAAGTGTCTTTTGAAGCAAGTGTAGGCTTTGCTGTTTGAATCAGCTGAGCAGGTGATCCTGGAATACAGGCACAGGAAAATTCTTGAAAACTAAAAGAGAAAAGCTAGAGCTTTCTCTGAAAGGTGAAGTATACAAGAACATGAAGTTTACTTAGAGTTAGTACTGAAAGGAAATGCCCTTGCAATGGAGTATCCCATGTTACAGGGAAAGTTTTTGCTAGAGCCATGAGAAACAACAGAAAATCATGAACAGAGAAGCAGTTTTTCAGGAGTCTGATACTGAAAAAGTGAGTCTGCGGTTTGCAGCTTCTTCCTGATACATGGCAAAACTTCTGGCAGAGATCCATAAAGCTGTTGATCTGTGACAAATCCCTGGTAGGTCTCACTTCTCCTGCTGAGTGCTGCTGCTTGTTAGAAGCTTCGCCAAGGGTGGAAAGGGCTTATCCTCAGTGCTGGTTCTGCACACTGACCAGAAGGTATTTGGGTCAGTGGAAAGGTTGCTACTCACTTCTTTGAGCTTTGCCCCTGCCACAGCTGGCCTGTGCAGGTACACTTGTGTTCCTGTGCATCCGTCCTGGCTGTTTGCTCTCAGTTTCTCTCAGGACTCAATTTGTCCCTGCAATATTGGCAGCTCCAGCCCACCACAGTTACACAGAGAAGTGCAGAGAACTGTCCTGCTGGTGGGACACATGGTGCAGTTTGTCCAGGACGTTGTGTTTGTCTCTGGTCCATCCAAGAGCCAGCCTTGGCAGGATGCCCATCTCCCTCATTCCTGTACACCTTGCCACAAGGATGTTATTCCTACTCTTACAAGAAGTGCGTAGATCCTGTCCAAACCAGTAGAGTAAGAGATAGAGCAGCTGCTGGCTGTTGAGCAGGTCAGTCTGCAGGTGAGGTACTGCCACAATCAGCAATGTCAGATAGACACTGTCTTTGCTACACAGATGTAAAACATCTGGCTGTTTAACTCAGATGTTACAAACCAGGAAACTATCTACTTCACTCCGTGGTGAGGAAACCAACTATATACACTGCACAAGGAGAATTCCTTTATTGAACTGCTCCAAATGAAAGGTGTTCTGAGAAGGCTCCTTTTGTTCCTTCAGACTATCAGCATCCCACCTCATGTTTCGTACATCTCCCTTTGCTACGGGGCTTTGCTGAGCCTTATCACTGAAGGGTAAATTGTATTCACGTTACTGTAACAAGTATCTTCTGCGCACTTGCAGATAACACACATCAGAAGCTGTGCCCCTGGAAATGCATGAGGAGTAACCTGTGGTTTCTTGTGGCTGGTACATGCCCAGGTATTAGCAGTGGACTGGCTTCTCAGATCCTCTTGATTGTCACTCTAACAAGACATCTTTATTTGGAGGAGAATGGATACGAGCACAGTTTTGGCAGGTTGAGAGAAAGCAGCAGCAGCAACTCTGTGTGTTTGGGAGAAATTGCAGTGTAGAAGGTCTGACAAATACACAGAAATCAGTTTTTTGCCAATTTAGGGATCTCACAGGGGATCAGCAAATTGTCAGGAACACTTAAAGTGGTAGCTGTGAAGTGAAGAAGAGCTGGTGAACTGAAAGGCCAAGAAGGGTGTGTGAGCACCTACTCTGACTTTTAAAGGGCCTCAGCTAATTCAGAAATAATGTTTTATTCTGTGCGTTATACCTGGAGCTGGGGTGAGGTGTGGTGGAAAGGATACACTAGTCCTCTCTCCTCTTGTATAGATACTCAAAGCAGAACTGCAAATAGGCTAACTGGTGGTGGGTGGGAGATGTTCTATACTGGAGATAATAATTTGAGCTCCACTGACCAATTCTTACCTCATTTCTGGGGTCCATCTCAGGAGAAGCTCTCCTGATTCACTTTAAGCTGTATTTCCAATGAAAGGGTTAGTTGGTTTTGCTTTCCAAGCAATTGATTTTCACAGTCTGGAACTCTGTGGTGATGTGTTGTCATAATACCTACAGGGAATGTAGCTGGAAAAATAAAAATGACTTCTTTTTGGACAAGCTGTTTGTGGGGGAAAATGAATTCACATATTGATAGTCAAGGCATCAACAGATGTAAAAAATACACCAACATATACCACTGAAAGCTAATAAATACACATTGATAGAAAATGAAAGCTTATGTCCCTATTAAAAACTGGTTGAAAAAAGCAGCAATAGTAATGAGCAAAACCAAACCAGCAACTTCTGAAAAGGCTTCAGGTGAAAACCATTTGATAGAACAGGAACAGCCCTGAGGATTTATGTGCTGTGCTACAGGCATGAACAGTCCCAGTCCCATGTACAGCTGGACTCTGTAATGACTGTTGTCTTGCTTGACAGCTGGATTAGGAACAGTGACCTGCTTACCTGAGCCTGTGAGATACAATTGTTCAGCTGATGGAAGTCATCATAGAACCACTCTTAGCTTTCCTGGTGTGGACCAAAGGGTAGTGAGAGTACAGGACTAGTGAGGAGCGCATGAATCTTTGGCTTGTGGAGTGCTGGATTGTTACTGCTGGTTATTGGTTCTGGTGTGGGGCTTGGTCCCTTGTGTACACAGGAACATTGGATGGGGTGGTGTGTCTGTTCAGCTAAAAAGCGAGGTGCTATAGCCAGCTGGTGTCCTCTGTGGGGTGATGCACACCTGGTGCACACTGACCAAAGGGCATAGCGCATCGATAGGGGCACACATGCACACAAATACCCAGATTCTGTATGCAGTGATGCCGTAGTCCAGCTCATATTTCTGCTCAGGAGAGTAGGGATTTTCCATTAGCCAAATCTTTGTTTCAGAACCTGCCATTCTTAGTCCCTGGGCCCAGCACTCTTTACAGACCATCTGTTTCTGAATGAAAGAGAAGGTAAAATCACATGCCAGCAGAGAAAATTACCTTTGCATCAGATATCTTTTCAATAGTGTGTACAGTGAGCTGAGAATACTGAGTCCAGTCCCTCACTGGGATTCTTAGAATACCAACACTAATTGATAACACTTGAATTGGGCATACTTCTAAAACACAAAAGTACAATTCCATCAGAGCTGTGCCCCTTTATTTCCTTTCTCTTTGTGTTGGGCTTTGGATCTTTCTTCCATTCAGCCTTCTAACCATTAATTACTGGTATCAACCAGGCAGTAACAGCTAATGAGGATGCAGAGTATAGGAAGAGCTGTAAATGAGGAACCCTTGTACAGCTTCTAAGGCTGGTAAGAACATGCATTTTTTTATGCACACGGGCTTTGTATCTTACCTATCCCTTTCCACACAAAAATGCTGGCTAATTATCATTCCTTCTAATGTCTTCCCCAGTGTAGATCAAAGAGCAATGTGGGTTTCTCTGTATGATTTTGTGCAGTGAAGATTTCCTCTTTGCAGTCTGAATGATCCATTTCTGTATGGGGGAATTGCTCAGGACACAGGAACAAGAGGAATGAGGAGGCTTCTGAGCTATTACATTGCCTGGAGCTGGCAGTTCCAACAAGGCACAGGGGAATTAGATAAACACTGCTGGCTGTGAGTGCCCTGGTCAGGAATCTGTCTGCTTGTGCAAGCTGATGGCAGATGCAGCAAGGACCCCCTCCTTCCTTCAGCCCCTGGTAGCTCTTGGTGGGGCGCATTTCTATCCTCTCTCAGCATTAGCAGTCCCAACTCCTGCTGTGCCACCGCTGCCACAGCCTGCTTCTTTGTGCTTCCCTTATCCTGACGTCAGAGGAGTCAGCTGCTACTCAAGCCTGTCAACCTCATTCCAGACTCGATAATTATCCCACCACAGCGAGTGGTACTGCGCGTTACTGCCTCTGTTTCTTTGGGGAAGGACGTTATGTCCCAGCCACACTCTTCTGAAAGGTTAAGTATCTTTCTCTTCAACTAAGTGGAAGATTTTTCCTTTAATTATACCTTTCTGCCTGATGTTTGTCATCTTAACTAATGCGTGTCTCCCTTTGCTGAATGCATCCAGTACTCATTCCTCTCAGGATTTGTGTCAAAGCATTAATTTGCCATGAAATTTCTTTCATTCATTTTAATTTCAGGACTCCTGCTCAGGCGTTTGCATTTGAGATTGGATCTCAAAACCTGCATTTCATTCTCTGTATCTGTGAGCATGACAAAAGCTGAGCACATTTCCTTCTGGCAGCTGAGTTCAAAACTGGTATCAGGAGACTGGGTTAGACTGTGGATGCTCAAATTATGCTGGTGTCTGGCTGCCTCTCAGACCACAATCCAGATTGTATTTGAACGTAGATGTTGTGTGTGAAACATTGGGCTGTGTTCTAGTTGCTATTGCTTGGTTAGTTTTACACATTGAGGAGAGAAAGTAACAATGAAAGCACACAGTCAAGAGAAGTGACTAAGTGAAACACTTGCTTCCTATCTTTGAGGCTTGAACTCCAACCTGTAAGATTGATACTGACAGAATTGAGTGATACCACATCTCAGGAGTCTGCCATTGCACTTAGCCATGGTTTTGACATGTGAATGAGAGATGAACAAATGAAGTGGCATCGTATGGCTGGCAGAAAAGCGTCTAGTGCTGATTTTACTTAAGCCAAGCAGTTCACTCCCTGCCTGGATTTCAGCACAAGCCTGGAGCATACTTACAGTGATGGCACCAGCTTTAGGCTCTGCTTTGGTGGTTTTCTTTTTGCAGTTTCCCTTTGGCTTTAGGCACTGTGTTTTCACTGGTATAGGGGATGTCTGAGCTGTGTGCTGTGACCTACCTACCAGTTGCGGTTCAGACTTGCTTTGTTCTCCCCACCCTCTCCAGCATCTTGCTGCTGGTCTTTGGTATTTTGGTTGTCCTTTGCATCTAATAATACCTCAGCTAAAACATGACTGCAGGTGTGTCAGCAAGGAAGGCGCTGAGAAGGTGCTGGCTAATGAATGTCACTGTGTACCCCCCTGTCCTCCCAGTTTACCTCAAAAATGATAATTATTTCTAGAGCAGATCCCATTTGGCTGACATCTCACAACTGAAAGCCATGAAAAGCTTTATTCTGTGTAAGTTCCCTTTGTGTGGATGAGAACAATCATGTTGGTCTCACACACCACAAGCTGCGGAGAGGAAGAACACTTTGCCTGAAAACAAATCTGTGCTGCATCACTTTTAGATAAGCCTGATGTTACCCAAATATTTTCCTCTTCATTGTTTAAAGGCGTAGCATTCTGCACGCACATGACCAACTGCCAGCTGTGTCTCTTGAGATCTGGGCTATTTAATGCCATATTTGACTCATGCTAATGAATGAGATGGTAATGGGCTGTACTTCATTTCAGCTTGTCACAGCTTTTGCTAACAGCCTTGTTTCCCAGGAAGCCTTGGTTTCAGTTCTGGTGGCAATGGAGGAGAAGGTGTTAATGCAGCCCTGCTTATTTTAGCAAGTGAGTGAATCAGTGGTTTTAGGAAAACAGTTCTACACGTTAACCCTTTGTTTCCAGAGCAACACACACAAATCACTGTAGAGTGAACAGATGGCTTTGGCATATTTTTAACCTTTCTCTCTGTTCCCATGGTATTCCAGACTGTGTGGGATTCCCCATAGACTGTTGTAAGATTGGTGGGCCCAGCCAAATGTCTTGTTTTGCAACACAGCATCAGACAGAAAGAGGGAAATGGAATCCGATTCAAATTAGCTCTGTTTAAGTAACTTTAAATGAGACGTTCTCACATAGAGGATCATGGGTGGTGGGGGAGTCTGTAGAGAGATGCTGATCATATGATTTTGGTGCTTACTCGTTGTCAGCTGCTACTTTACATTAGGAGGGACAAAATAAATGAGAAATACTGTTCTAGTGGTATTGTCTGTATAAGCAATTAATGCATCCAAAGGTGTAGACTGCAGAGATGAAACTCATAGGGAATTTGGTGGTCTCTGGCTTGCAGATAGGATGGGGCAAAGTAGTTTCTGTCACTGTGAACAGTCTTTGGGATGTGTGCTCTGAAGAAGTTCTGGAAACTTCTGAATCCCAGGCAATGATCAGATTCAGAGCTGTTCACATTGTTAATCTTCAAATTTTTGGTGATTCTCTGTGGTCATAGAATGTTTTGTTCTGTAATAGAGAGGTTAACCAGTGAGCCGTATGGTGTAAGAGAAGGAGTTCCTTAGCTGGGTCTCAGCTGTGGTTAGGAATCCTAACTGTAAGGTTGTTAACTACAGTAACACCTGGGTATCTAATATGGCAAGAATTGTGTTTATTGTTATCCCAAACTAGGCTTGTGTCATCATGTGTATTAAAGACTGCAAGTGATTTCTCAGTAGAGAACAGAAATCATAGCATCAATTTTCCTGGCACTGCCTGTTACACTCACGTTCATTGAGGATCATGAAGCATTGTATTCTCTTAATAGCTTATTCGCATATTAGAGTGCTTGAAACAAATCCGTCCCTAATGTGTTCTGTTCTCTCTGTGCACTACTGTATGGCTCAGTGTTTTACTGTCGGAAGATAATAAAATGCTATTTGACTGGATAAAAAACCAAGATGATGGTAAGCGTCTGCCCAGTGGGGCAAGTTTCATTACAATGCAGTAGAGGTTAGTAATACCTGTATATTGTATCAGGCCAAATTACTTGTGTGTCTGGTGTTTCATGTAGAGTCAAGCAGATGTATGAAAAGGTGACAGACACCTCCCCATTGTGCTGAAAAATTAGAGTGCAGACTATGGAGGGCAAGTGAGACAGGATAAATAACCAGTAGCCTACAGCATGGAACATCTTGGTGCAGACTCCATTGTTTTCTGTGATGTCATCATCTTTACAATGCCCTTCTGATGTCGTTTAAGTATTGCCATAGCCATTTTTAAGGAGGAGAAGCCAAAGCAGATGAAGTCATTTGTTGGTAGCAGCATGCCACAGGTAGGCTTGCAGCTCTGACCCTCATGACACAGTCCCGTGGTCAGTGAATGCCGTCTCATTCCCCAGCAGCATGGGTCTTGGTCTAGACAGTTAAACCATTCTGCCCCAGAGGCTTTGATATGAATCCTATAGCTCCTGTCCTCATCACTCCCATGAGCTTGGAAGAGGCAAAAACTGCCCTTGTACCCTGTTTGTCACTTCGGTGAAGTGCTGCAAAGCTTCTCCACCAGGAACAGCAGGTTTGTCCCAGCAGATGTGGAGCACTTGCTGCCCTTGCATTCCTGAAGGATAGCAGGGACACGAGCTGAACTCATGTGTGCTGCAGATCTGCAGTTCTCTGCCATTCCTGCTTCAGTAATTCACATTCACCATTTGTCACCCACCTGAGTCAAGGTAGTGCTTATGCAGGGCATTAATAACACATGAACACTAGAAGCTTCCCTTTTTCCTTTGAATTCACTCAACCACCTGCAGTGCCTCTGAAACCACTTCTTCCTTTCTGCAGCTTTACAATTAACTGATGCAGTTTCACACACTCAGCAAAATGCTGTACCATGGATGGGTTTTTTTTATCTGGGTAACTGGTGGGTATTTTTCTCCCATTGGATCAGGGCTCCATGGACTCAGTTCATATTTGAAAGAAGATGCAAATTGCCACTTGGTCTCCCTCTTGCTAAATTAAACAGAAAACTAAATCTGGCTACATAAGGTGTTTCCATAGCACGTGAATGTTATGTCAGTTCTCTGCAACCTGTCTGGGTCTTCAGCATCTCTTATGGAAGTGGGTAGCACAACTGTGTTAGCATTGGTTTCTCTAATGCAATGTAAAATAAGTCCCCTCATCTTGCTCTGCTTCCCAAAATTGCCAGAATATTGCAGAGAAGCCTTATTCCTCTCCCCTGAATCTATAAATCCCAGCTCATTAAAAGACAGCCCTCATCCCAGTAAATCTGCTACTTCTTTTCCTTCTCTTTTGTATTCTTTTCTGGTTTGTGACATTGCCTGGCTGTGCTTAGAACACATTCTGTCTGTATGGGCTTCACTTGCAAAGCTATTCAGAGGAGTGTGAGACTGTCTGCATTGTTGTTATTTATCAACCTGTCATCTGCAAATGTCATCATCATGGTTTTACATTTGCTTCCAGTCTGTGAATGCAAACACCAGATAGCTTCAGAGAAGGACTAATCCTACCAAATTCCAACAGAGACACTGGTATCCCACACTAATGGGTCTCCTGAGCACCCATTAGCCTGTGCATCTCTGATATGGCACATCTCTAATTCCACCCTGCAGCATTAACAGATTTAATCTCCTCCTGCTGGTTTTTGAGGTTTCTCACAAATGCGTCTGCTTCAGGAGATCCTGCCCAAACGTCACTGCCGCAGCACACCAGCACCTTTCCCGCAAGTGTTTGTCTTGCCATCCTTACAGCTCCCAGATGTTCCCTGCTTGCGCTTCAGGGTGAGACGTGCTCACAGACTCCTGCAGTATGAAGGTGAACTGCTGAGATGAGTTGTTTATTTCAAATGGCATCTTCTGGCTGTGACATGGATCCTGCTGTAAGATTGCAGCATGAGGAGCCAGTGTGGGGTCCCTCAGAACTCAACTACATCCAAATCTAACAAATCTTTGTGTTAACAAGATCTCTTCAGTGCTGGTCAGTTTTTGGAGAAAATTAAGTGAAGTCAGTAGAAATCTGAGTTTCTCCTTGTCTGGAAATGGGAGCAGGATTCAGGTCCAGTCAGAAAGTCTTTACTATTAAAAAATACCTAATTCTTTTGGCAGCATCAGCACGAGTGATGGCCAGGATCCTGAGAGGGTTCCTTGACTGAGTGCTATCTCTGAATTGAACTCACTTGCAAGAAAAGATCAGTTTCAATAAATCTCTTCCAAGGTTTGACAGTCACTTGCTCTTTTCCCTCCTCTTCCTGCACTCCCTCTGCCACAAAAATCCTTTCCCTTCTTCTCTGAGCAGTCATTCAGATGCCTGGTCATGTAGAACGTATGGTCATGCTCCAAGGTACTGTGAGTCCTGGAACAGCAGGCATGCTCAGGAATGTTGGGAAGGGAATTAGCTTGAGCAAAGGCTAATAAATGTTCCCTCTAGTCAGAGCAGCAGATTGCAGTGACTTCACTCCCATGCACACCTTGGTGTGTGCCTCTGACCGGCTCCTTGCTCTGTTTCGAGCAGTGCCTGAGTTAGTCACAGGTTCCTGGTGTGCATCCTTGGCAGGGAGGCAGGTGCTTCAGTTCAGGTGTGTTTCTGTCCCAGGCAGTGTGGCTACAGAGGATTCTTCACAGGGTACAGCTGGTGCTCTCATGTGGATGGAGAAGATAGGAGGGGACCTTTCACACTGCCTTGCTTTGTCCACTGTTTGGTACTCCTAATTCCTGCTCATTCATATACATGTCTGCGTTGGCAAGTTTTGATTTCAGAATTATTTTTTCACACTGAACCTTATCTCTTTCTTTTCATTGTAGAGACTCTTTAAAGTGTTCCTAGCCTACTCCTGTGTGTCAGAAAACAACAGAGGACAAACACCTCTTTGCAGCACAGCCTTATAGCTGGGAAGCCCAACAGAGAGAAAGCTTTAGCTTTGGCTAAAGTGACCTGTTATTACAATGGAGAAATATGCTTCCATTGGAAGGATAATTAAGCAAGTTAAATAGAGACAGGGTTTGATTTTTCTCTGATTGTTTCCCAGAGGTAAAGTGTTTTATGTCTTCTCTTTGAGACTATTGGAAGTCTACTGAAGGATTCAGGAGAGAGACCCTTACAGCTGCCAAAAGAACCACCTAGATTATTGTGCCTGCAGCTATTTTTTTTCTGTCCTGCAGTGAAGAGCTAGTGTGTAATCCAGACCTTGTTTGTGCTGTCCCACATGGTGGGGGACTGCTCTGTGCAGCAATGCAGGGAGAAGTGCCTGTCCCCAGCCCAAAACACTGGCTCTAGCTCATTGTGATGGCTTATGATATTGAGCTTTTATATGCATTGATGGGGCTGAAAAGCTGCTGCTTCCTCATGTGCTAGCAGGCTACCAGAGCTGCAAGCCCAGGGTTGCTGACTGCCTTGCAGTGAGTTTGACAAGCCCTTGACATTCCCCAAGGCAATAAATAAATGTTACAACTTCTGATTAATTGCTGGGAGTCAACTCTTTCTGAGAAGGAGGAGGGTAGGATGTTACAAAATGAAGCAGAAGGATGGTTGACAGTACAGACAGGAGAGAAGATTTAGGGGTAGCTGTGATGACATAGTTTATTTGGCCACAGCTTGAAATTGAGCTTAATTTTAAGTAATGTCTTCGGTCTGGAAGAGCTTCTTGCCTTATAGCAGAAATCTACTGGTAAAAGTGCATAACAAAGTGCACTACAGGCTTGAAACTCTGTGCAAATATGCAGAGATTTATTTATAATATGTGTGTGTAATATCAATGCACAAACTCTATGCAAGTGTCCACCTAAATCTATCCAGTTGATGAAAATCATCATAGCCCCTGACCTGTGCTGGGAGCGCTGGCTGAAGATGTGAGCATTAGTGTCATTAATTGTATCAGGTTGTTCTGTAAGTCCTTCCTCATCTCCTGCACTGATGTCAGATATTTGCATTCTAAAATCTAATTGAAAACCTGCAAAATTAGATTTAGAGGAAACTGGAGGCTGAAACACTTTGCTCAGGTGATAATTTCATTTACTGTTAAGACATTGCTTACACCTAAATGTGAATATTCTCTCTTCCTCCATAATACGCATCCTGAGGCATATAACATCTTATTTAATTTGATTTTTTAAATGTAATTATACATGGCTGAGCAACTGGTAAACTAAAATCATTGCATCACCTTTGAGAAATAAACTGAATGTGCCAGATTCACTAGGAGCACCCAGTGACACTACTGTGTCAGGGCACAATATTAAGTAGTGTAGAGGCTTCCCAGCTGACTGCAGGAATCTGTGCATTAAAACTTGAAACACAACTTGTTGCCTTTTAGCAAAAGACCTACAGGAAATGGGGTTCTTTAAGACAACCCTGCAAGCATCTGAAATAGTATTTACTTACATTACAATGATGGGGGCTTGCCATTTGTCAAAGGGTTACAGACTGATCTTGTAACAGAAAAGGCTGGTGCCTGATTACAGTTCGTTGCTGTATCCATGAGGGGATGGATGCTCAGCTAGTGGCCACACCAAGGTCTTCATCAAAGCCTCTGGAGCCAGGCTGAGTTACACGAGGTGACACGTCTGCCACATATTTAAGCTACTGCTACATTCCTAGTAAGGAAGTTTTTCAGCTGTAAAATCTTGCTGCTTCCAGCCTCAGTGACCAGCTTCATTATATGGCTTTAAATACACCCAAAACCAGTTTTAACAAAGGCATTTCTGCCACCTCTGCTTCATCTTCCTGTAATATTTCTGTTATTAGCAAGGTGAGCAGGGATAACACTGACCCAACTGTATCCTGGGCTGCATCAAAAGGAGCATGACCAGCAGGTCAAAGGAGGTGATCCTGCCCCTCTGCTCTGCCCTCGTGAGACCTCACTTGGAGTATTGTGTGCAGTTCTGGTGTCTTCAACATAAAAAGGACATGGAACTGTTGGAACA